>CAKAKR010066778.1:0-32951 GCA_916700685.1 Adelosebastes latens
TCATTCATCTTTGGTTTTTGTTTAATATGGAAAGGTTACACCACAGCATTTCAGTGCTGGTTACCCCATCCATAAATAGCTGGCAGACAGAATAGGACCCACTCTGGTCACTATGGTTCTCCTGTAACATGTGTGTCTGTCACTCTAAGTAGTACTGGATAAACACATCTCACATTCAGCCTTACTGTAGAACATGCATGTGTTTGCGTATGTGTGGTACAACCATGCACATGAAAAACAACTATATGTGATTATTCAAGAGCCAACAGCTAACAGGCCAAAGAACCGTCTCTTCACAACGTCAACGTCCACCTGACCTCTTCAGTATACATGTATAGTGTCTCTTGCTCCAAGGACAGGAGCTGAAAATAGCCTAACACTAGCTTAACTTTAGAAGAACACTAAAGCCCCATCAGTCAGCAAATGACAAGCTGATTTGGCATTCGTTGACACATCTGTTTGCTCATGGTCAAAAGATGCAACCTTATACAACATGTCTTCCATAGCATGGTTTCTATATAAAAAAAACAGGCTTAAGTGGTCACTAAGCACCAGTGAAATAAATACACATTAGGAAGGAAGCAAAGGCAAATGGTAAAATTATTACCAAATTTGTTTACAGACCAACCAATTTGCTGTAGTGTCGTAATTAATGTTTTCCCCTGCAATGAGGGATTATTAACAACATCATTGGTGCAAATATTTTCAGTTTTACCTCCACGTGAAGTAGATGAAATAATCCGGCAAAACTTTTAGCTTGTTTACAACCTGCATGATTTTCTGACTGCTTGTTTTTGTTGCCCCTTTGGGCCTATTTTTAGCGATGTCACCACATCCCCAGCTCTCCGCAATTACTTTGGGGAGTACAACGTTATTGTAACCAATATAACTAACGGCCAAAGCTACAAAAATAAAGCTTAAGTTGTAATGTATATATGCAAATAAGCAATTTACTAGTGAGCGTCCCTTCATATGTCCCCCTGACTGTGGTGCCACAGTGTGAACAGTTGAAATCGTACCTAGTCTGTACAGAGTGAGTCTGTGGGTGTTTCTGACAAGTATGTGTTTTATAAACATCATTGAGCATAATTACACTGACAGATGCCTTTGGTCACTTTTACTGATAATGCTTCATTTGTGTTTCACTCATTTGACTGACAGCGGGCGCCTTCTGCAAGCTTGGATGCACCAAACCTCAAGGGATTCATTGTAAAATACTCTGTTCAAATGTAAACAGGGCATAAAAGAATAAAGAAAACATCATTGAATTTCTCACATGAATCACTTTCTCCCTCTTTTCTTATCTTCAAAAAGGACCACAAAGGTAAAATGTTGTACTGTATTATCTCCACCATGTTTTACAATTAATGTATAGACTATCTTCAATCTGAATGACTTCATCTGTCTATATACACCAGTTTTTTGTTTGGCAATGTTTGTGAAAATGTTTCTTGTTCATGGGCTCTGTCTACCTTCCCACAGTGCAGTAACATATTTATCTAGAGCATGGATTTGTTTGGGAAATGTATAGCCGGTTATCTCAAACTGCATGCAAATATATATCAGAAAAACATCTTAAACTACAAGTTTTAAATAAAATGTGTTTTAGAGTATTCAAAACAGCACTTCTGTCAATCTATATGACAAGCATACCTTATCGATTCCCTCCAAAATCTCCACAGTGGATGGTTTAGCCTGTAAGGTAAACATTTTGAAATCCAAGTCAGAGTGAAGAAATGAGGACATTTGCAATAGTACTCTTTGTGCAAGCAACTTTTTGAAACTTCCTGTTTCATCTTCCCATTTCTGCACATTCTGTGTACGGGTCATGTGTGTCTTCTTCTGTTGTTGCCTTTGTAGTTAGCCTATGCATGCCAATATGCCAAGGAATGGAGATGCCAGGAGGACTGTTGGCATTAACATCTGAATTGTGATCATTTATGTAAATCTATCTAAGCATGTGACCACTATTTGGGCCTAAAATGTGGTGTGGTAGAATGTTTTGTGAAAGTCCTGCATGTTCTTGCAAACTGAAAGCTTGTCAAACCTAGAGTGAAAAGATTATAACTAGGGCTATGTGTGTTCTTTGACAAAGCAAAAATATTGCAAATTTGTATTAAGGCAGCATGAAGTAGAAAGACATAATCAGTAAAGGAAAACAAACCCTCCACCGTGAGATGACGGCCCCCATGTTGATGTGGGATTGTAGGACTTCTGTTCTGTTCTGAGACCCTCCTCAGATTTTCTCTCACTGATAACCTCTCCACCTGTTGACAACAGTAATGGGCTTCAATATACACTCAGTTGGCAATTTATTAGGTACATGTAGCTACAACTGATGCAGTGCAACATACCTGCAATAAATGCTGCCTTCATGAACGCTGCAATGTTCAGTTTTTGCTAAAACTGTTTTAGAGAGGTGTTGATTCAACTTTGGAGGCTGTTGAATTATAATGCACTGTACTGATACCCTTCTTAATTATTATAGCATTTCTAATATGTGGTTTACTATTACTGATATAAAGCTAAATGGGGTAGACAAAATAGTTGAAACACCTTTCAGTATAGGGCAGGGGCCTGCAACCTTTACTATCAAAAGAGCCATTTTAGGCAACAAAAAAAAAATCTGTCTGGAGCCGCAAAACATTTGAGCATTGTGATGAAGGTAACACAGTTTATAGTCTAAGTATATAGTATATAAGTCTAATGCAGTGAGGGCCAAAGTGCAAATGTACTCCAGAGTATTAGGGCCACACTGAGGGAACATTTTTTTTTCCAGAATAAAGGCATAATATTACGAGAAAAAAGTCGTAACATTACGAGAATAAAGTCCTAACTTTACAAGAAAAAAAGTCGTAATATTACGAGAATAAAGTCATAACTTTATGAGAAAAAAAGTCGTAAAATTACGAGAATTAAGTCATAACTTTACAAGAAAAAAAGTCGTAATATTACGAGAATAAAGTCATAATTTTATGAGAAAAAAAGTCGTAAAATTACGAGAATTAAGTCATGACTTTATGAGAAAAAAAAGTCGTAATATTACGAGAATTAAGTCATAACTTTACGAGAAAAAAAGTCGTAATATTACGAGAATAAAGTCATAATTTTACGAGAAAAAAAGTCGCAATATTACAAGAATAAAGTCATAACTACGAGAAAAAAAAGAAAATAGTAAAATTACTACTTTCTAATATTATGACTTTATTCTCATAATACTACGACTTTTTAAAAAAAAATCTGACATTTCAGGAACATTGAGGAAAAAATGTACCGTTGTACCATAGACCGAAAATGTAAAGAAAAAACTGTAATTCATTTCCATTTTTAAAGGTCCACAGGGAGCCACTGGAGAGGGGCTGAAGAGAGGCATGTGGTTCCAGAGCCTGCAGGCTGCAGACCCCTGGTATAGAGGGCAACACAATGCAACAGCTCCACAAATAACTGCCTCCAAAATAACCTTAACGTTGCATCATCATCTCAAAGACTGTTTGAACAAAAACTTGATATCCTTTATTAAAATGTACTGCAGGGTTGCTGTATATTAGCATGCATTAGTTCAGCTATGCATGAGTGTAACTGGTGGTTAACCTACACTCAAACAGCAACATACATTAGGTAAAACCACCACATACTAGCGCTCACAACTTCAATTTTGACGTAGTATTTCGATTAATTGAACTTATAGTATAGTCTTCATTATGTGAAACTCATTCAACAGTGTCTTTAAAACTTGAGAGACCATGCTGAACTAAGTTAAGGTGCTAAATTAAGTTAGCAAACTTAATGCGTTTTCGGAGGCAACTGACAGTCCATAACGACGGTTACCAGCAGTAACCGTCACTACTGGTTACGAGGTTACCAGCAGTAACGAGGTTACCTAGTAACGGCCCAGCTCATTGCTAAATTAAGTTATCAAACTTAACACTATGTTTTCGGAGGCAACTGGTATTTCATAACGAGGTTACCAGCAGTAACGGCTAGCTCAAAGGACGGGTTTGTCCTGTCGCTAACGTTTCCTGAATAACTTGTTACCCATTTAGCTAACGCATCTATGGGGTAAACAGTTAGCGTTAGCATTGGGTAGCTAACCGCTAGCTGCTGATGCTAACACCAGAGCAGCTCTCGCACTTCATCACGATAAGTTAACAACAGTAAGTTAGCAATGTCTGTAAAAGCAAAGCGAGAGCAAATAATGTCTGGAAAGCGAGTAAATCACAGCCAAGTGTTTTTAAAGTACTGTGTGAGGTATTTGTTTACCTTAGTTTGTCCGGTTTTCGACAGCCTGTGGCAGGACTGCTGCAGTCCTCCTGTCTGTCCTGACGGAGGTTGTGTGAGCTCAAGATGGGGGAGTGTCTGTTTAAAGAGCAGCAACATGAGCTCTGCTGAGGCTTCAGGGGATCCGTCTACTGTCTCATGAGGACAACTACATGTCAGTGTTAACTATGTTTAAACTAGACGGTAAGTGTTTTTATGCACACATAGTAGACATCATAGGAAAATAAAAATATCCTAAAGAAAACGGTGAATTCCTGCACAGTGTCAGCGTGGCAACTTGTTGTTATGTCTGACACTGTTTTTGGTTATGAATACTATGAACTTTAGCTGGGCTATTATTATTAGTAGTGATACTGGTATTGTTGTTGTTGTTGGTGGTGGTGTAGTATTATGAGGAGTGGTAAAAATATGGACTTTTAGTTATAGTAATTTATTCATTCATTTTAATGCTGAAGTGGAATTTTGAAATTAGTATAATCTCCCACAGTGGTTTCTTAATTAATGCTGAGAGGTCCAGTGGGACACTGACATCATGCAGTCCTATGAGATGAACTAACCTACCTGGCATGCAGGGCCGGCTCTAGCCCTTTTGGTGCCCTAGGTAGGGTGACCAGGGGCCTCATGTATAAACGGTGCACACGTACTAAAATGTTGCGTACGCTGTGTTTCACGCACACGCTGGGATGTATAAAAATCAACGTGACGTGAGAATGTGCGGACCGTGCCGCAAACTCTAGACTAGTCGTGAAAATGTGCTGGCCTCCTGCAAACTCTGTCATTTGGCAGTGTCAAACTACAAAGTACTGAAGTACTTTGCATAGTTATTAATGGGAGGAGACAAGGCGGACCAGGTGGCACGTGCAGCTGCACTCAAATTCACGTTAATTTGGATGTATAAAGGAAAGGTACGCAGGAACAGGCGTACGGTTTTATACATGTGGAAATTTCTGTGCTTATGTACTTTTCCAATTTTGTGAGTACGCCATCTTCCAGTGTGAAAGCTGCGCAGTCTTTTATAAATGAGGCCCCAGGTGACCCACTTTACGAGGGACTGCACTGCTGGGTTTGCTTTCAATCAAACTGTGCACATGTGGGTCAAGTGCAGGTTGACCTGTCACCTTCTTTGCTACGCTACGCCCAACGGAGAAAATTGCGAGTCAATGCAAAGTCACAAGCTATGCCAATTTAGGCGGAACATGATGGAAACTACCACCAGGAAAGGAAGAGAAGCAACAACAAAGACTGTGAAACTACTTATAAGTATTTATAAGTCGGTGAAAGGCGATTCTCAGAGTTTTTTGTGAAATTTGCAAGTTATTTTTCAATTTCACGCAGGGAGAAATATACGACATGAAGCAACACAGTTCATGTGAGTCTCACAAGAAACATTCGGCTCAAAGGGAGATGTGCCGATCTATGGATGCATTCGGGCAAAGCATAAAGATGTTACAAGATAAGGGGCAGAATAGAAATGTTTATTTTTTAAGTTAGACATTATATCAAAATTCGTAGACTACTTCTCAGCCTTGGTAACGTGTCCCACATTGTCCCACACAAACATACTCTGTCCCACATTTGGTTTGCTGGGATCTGGTCACCCAAGCCTATAGGCAAAATTCAGATTTGGAGCGTACATTATTGATATTGGCTCGAGGTCTTCTGTTATAGTGATAATGGGCCCATAGCTATATATTTTCTTTTCATGTCAGCTAACCCCACTAGTATTAGGGTGGCTGTAGCACAGTTGATTCGCCATTTTTAGCAAGGTTGGTGGTTCAATCTAAAATGCTTCCTCTTCTGAAGGGTCATTGCACAAACCACTGAATCCCAAATTACTCTCATAGTATGTGTATCCCAAACATGTCACTTTGGACAAAAGTGTCTGCCGAGTGAATGTAATGTAGTAGCAGTTGTCATGCTGATTTTTTTATAAGTTTAAAAAGTGTTAACATTGTCACTACAATGGACAATGCTGTCTGTTATAATAAATATGAATAAATACAAAGCATTATATTTATTAGATTCTCACACAATATGCAATCACACATTCTCCATTCAAGTCCCGTATCCAACAAAGCTTTTCTAACATTGTAAACTGGCAGGATGTATAATTTACCATGCTGATTTTTACATTTGCAGGTTTAACACATTAAATTGCAAATATAACTTAAACAGAGGGATTCATTAGTGAGTATGTGAGTACAAAACTGGCCTGAGGGTGCTAATAAAACAAGAGCAGATCACAAAAAAGCCAATTATTTGGTGAAAACATAGGAATAAAAACAGACTAAACAATATAAACTGAAGAAAGAACATGTTCCAATAACGTCAATGAGCACGGAATGATTTGTTTTAATGACAGTTAAACACCATACTTTTGCTATTTAATAAAAAAAAAAAAAACTGATGTGGTTCAAAGAGATAAGTTTAAGACTTGGGGTGGACCCCCAAATAGGACTGAAACTTGCTTTCGAGAATTACAGAGAAACCAAACTAATGTTAAGCAATCATAACCGTACTGCTGGTGCTTGATAAAAGGTCAGAGGGTTAACAAATTTGTTAGGTATCATCCTCTGGGCACTGTGGACATCTGTACCAAATTTCATGGCAATCCATTAAAAATTTGTTGAGATATTTTAGTCTGGACCAAAATGGTGGACAGACCGACATTGCCATCCCTAGAGCCACACGGCTAGCGTGGCTAAAAAGCTACAACTGGTGCTGTGGCATTTTACTTTGCACTGGTGTTGGCAGCCCATAGTTCATAGAAGAAAAGAAAAGCTGGAGGCAAAAACAAGCAGAGCCCACACTATATGGGTGAATTTACGCATTTTGGCTGAACAGCCAGTCAAACATCTCACTCTCACCGACTGCGTCCACCGCTGCTTCAACATGCTCAGTCATCATAAGGGCCGGTGAGTGCCAATAGACACCACAAAAACACTGGCCAATGGTCAACCACAGAGACTTGATGACAGCCAAATGGCGCTTGAAGGCTGACCGTCAGCCTCATGTTTTAGGGCCCCTTAGTCTCTTCTCTGCTGAAGCCTCATTGGTTGGCAGGGCTGTTGTGTTTGTTCATTTAGTAGATTCAACTGTTCTTTTCACAACTTTGATCTTTGTGATCGAGAATAACATTGTTTGTGCTTTGATTGGGAGAGATAATGGTGCTATGATAATATAAATGTAATGGTACTGCATGTAAATGAGCTCCAAAACAACTTAAATTTTAAATGGCGTTATTTAAATTTGCCATTAATTGTGTTCCCATTCAATTTCTATGTGAATCACTGAGTCTCAACAGTTCTGTAGACCTGCACACCCACTATCAAAGCCTGGTATAGGAAATATGTGCACAGGTGTGTCAGTCAGTCATGGGCAGTCAAAGAACTCCTTCTGTCTTTTCTGAGAAACAAGTCCATGGCCATGTTTGCACACAGCAGGATTGGAAAATGTTATCTTGCCATGGTTTTAAAACAAGTATGCCTTTTATCCTTTATTGATACCGTCAGACAGAAAACATGTGAAAGACGGGGATGACTTGCAACCCAAGGTCCCCCTCCAGAATCAGAGCAGCAGAAACATTGAAATTACATGTTATGTGTCTCAGGAAGCCGTGATTTATATATAGCCTTTATTTAATCAGTTAATCTCATTGAGATAAAGATCTTTTATGCAAGAGACCTGAGAACAGGAAATTGTTACAGCACAGAAATCCCACAACAGCCCATACATGCAAAGATTTATTTTAATGAAAACCCCAGTGTTCAACACTGATACTATAGACTTATAGTATAACCATACTCACCACAGCAGATTTTTTTTGTCAAGTTTTATGTTAATTAACCTTTCTGCCACTTCCTGATATGATTCACTCCCTCCAGAACCCCTTAAAAAATAAACGGGAAGAAGAGCCAGGTTGAGCAGGTAACCCTTGGTCTAGGTCGTAGCCTAACAGGGAAACCTGAGAAGAATCAGAAACATGTTAAAAAACAGTTTAAATTCACCAGTTAAATTCCCTGTGGACTCAACATGATACACCCATATTCTTGATGGGTTTTGAAATGCAAGTAATCTCTGGCAGTCCCTTGGCTGAGCTACAGTATATAGCCTTATACATGGTCTCTGCAACACCCTGACATGAAAAGTATAAATCCATCTCAAGGCAACAGGACCTGCAAAATAAGGTGTTGTCTCTATACACAATGCATGGCTAATCATTTAAATGCAGTGAGTGAAGCGGTGGGTGGCCCACAGAAGCAGTAAAACCTGCAGGACATCAGTGGGCACGAGGGGCAAGCTGGTGTTGATTTGGTTCCATGTTAAACCATTGCTTTTGGTTGTCTTGAATCAAAGGGAGAATCCAAAAATACTCACATGAAAGTTAAAAACTAAAATGGCTGCCCATCTCAAGCATGGGCTGTAATATCCTTGTTTTTTCCTCTTCCTGAAGGGTGTAAAGTGCTTGCAACGTGACAAATATATATGCCATACATGTATTCATGTTTGTGCAACATAGAAAGATTCTGCATTATTGCAGCTCTTGGCAGCCATGTTAGCCAGTCCTACACAAAGTATGAAACATCTGGGAGATGTTGGGCCAGTATCCCGGAAGCAGCATGCAGGTAGTTTGATGACAAGCTAAGTACTGCTAAATAGTGATGTTATGTGCTGTGCCAAGGCTTCGGAGCATGTGTAGAATAATTCAGGAAGTTTTCTGTGAAGCGCGTATCAAGGCTTGTATCGTCTTAGACCAATGACGTCATTGAAGACGCCCGAAGCCGAAATACAGTTGAGAACTTATTATTCCTAAATAAAAAAAGAATAATGTCTCCCATTTATCATTTTCCTATAGTTGCACATTCTCTGCCCTCTGCCCAGTTAAACCACTGCCACATATCTGGAATATATGTACCTGTTTTACACTTTTTGACCAACAAGTGGTTTTGTGTGCACATGAAGCCCAGATGAAGCCTCGTGAAATGAACCCTTTTGCGAACCAATTTGCTGGAGAGCTTCATGAAGCTTCATCTCGCCATCAATACTGCTAACATTGTTGCAATATCAAAGTCGTACCTTGTTACTCACCTTGTTAGCTCTATGATCCTCATACAAAAGGATCTACAGAGGATTTCTGATCTATTTATACTTCCTGGTTCTACCATGTGTGAGCAGCAGGGGTTTGAACATTTGTCTATTCTTGACAAAAGGGTTTTTCCGGAAGCTTGTGTTTGCATAGATGTTTATCTCTGTAATTGCTCGGCCATTTGTGAACACAATTGTATAAATTGTAAATCTATCTGGCTAAATTGTCTGTTTATGTGTGTATGCATCTAGTGAACTTCCCCGTCGTTGGTTTGGTCCAGTAGTTACTGTCAGGGTAAATAAAGGGTGGTGGAGCAATTGCTGAGGTTTGCTGCTCTTTTGATCTGTTGTCTTGCTGCACAAGCTAATGCTAATACAATAAATTGTCATGCAAGAAATAAGCTCAACCTTGCCTGTGCCTCCTTGCTTATCCTCACTATAGGCCAACATGTGGTCACTGTGCTGTGATTTCACACTGGCCCAATGCTTCAGGTGAGCAATAGCAAGGAACCCTGGCTACACATGTGATTTTAGACTGGAAGGCCAAAATGGAGCAGGAGAAAGTTAGCAAGGGAAATGGATGCCAAGAATCTTGAATTTAGAAGCAGGGGGACCTCAGAGAAGAGAAAGAAAAGGAAAGTTGATTCATTGAGTGAGAGTGAACAGGAGAAAGAAACCTACATGGTTGGAATGAAGATTTGTGGTTTGAAAGAAGTGGCTGGATGTGGAGCTTTGTCAGAAAAGTTTTGAAAATCTTGGTTTGCGGAGGATGGGAGGGATATATACCCAGTGGCATGTTTTTGGCTGAGCAGGTCCCTTTAACTATATATATTTATATTGTTTTGTGTCGTTAATTAATTTCCAATAGTAAATATATTCATACATTTTCACAAAGCAAGCATATTTGTCCACTCCCATGTTGATAAGAGTATTAAATACTTGACAAATCTCCCTTTAACGTACATTTTGAACAGATAAAAAAATGTGCGATTAATCACGATTAAATATGGACAATCATGCCATTATTTGCGATTAAAGATTTTAATCGCTTGATAGCCCTAGTAATCTTATATTGTTGTTCTGGTCTGGTGGCTGACAAAAGAAATATCATGGTAGGTAAAACATGTGTATCATTGCAGCTAATGCTAAGCTAACTAATGTAGGCTAGTTGGTTCCCTATATTCAGTATGGAAGCTCTGTCTGTGGCTGTGACTTCAGCTATGACTATGGCTGTAGTTGTAATTTTTGACTTACTGTAGCTGGGACTAGCTATGCCTGTGGCTGTTGTGATTCCCAAGGCTGCGACAAGAAGCTATTTTTAATGGATGTAACATTAAGTGCATGCAGGGGCTTATTGTAATGATTGTGTTGGATTCTTCCTGACCAGTGTCACTACCTTAGACATTGTATAGAGTAGCCAGACAAATCCACAGTTACAGCTTCAAGTGGTGTTTCTGTGCCAAGCCACAGCAAAGAATGCGCCAACTCCCACTGTGTGTCATAGCAAGTGGCTGTAGATATACTGTTAGCTTGCTGTTCTTACATTGCCAATTAGACCGCCAATCCTTTTAAAGCGCTTGTTTGTGTGTCCACTTTCAGGAATCCATGGTTTTGCTGAGGACAATAAAGGGCTCACTCTTTACATCAAGTTCATCACTTGGAGGCTCACTGAAGAGTGGACATCAGTAAAGGATGATGAGGAACCAAATGTGCCCGACATCTGAAATGGCAGCACAAGGTGAGTACACAAAAAGAAACAGTACAGTATTGTGTTTAAAGCTTCTATAGTGGAAGTGTTGCGACTCTTACCAAAAGTCTTCTACTTCTTTATGGGTTGTGTGCTACGGTGAGAGCTATGTGGGTGTGATGTCTCTGTTGTTGAGAGATCTGAGAGGTTGGAGGTCAATAGTTTTGGAGGTGGTGTATGAAACAGAGTATTTTGTCCTTGTTGATGACTGACAATATGCTATGGGTACAGGGGAAACAGTAGAGTAATATGGACTGACTTATGGTTTTGTTGAGCAACGATAGAAGTTGGAACGCAACAGAGGGTGTCATTGCTGGCAGTGTTTGTGAATATGACTGATGTGTTAGTCAAAACTTTATTTTCTTAATTTTTTTTTTATTGTTGAGTATGATTACAAGGTACTTCAAACTCTACTTGCAGGACGTCTATAGCCAAATGGTTAAGATACATACCATATAGCCCATATAATGTCCCTGCTGTGGGTCCAGCTGGGGCATTAATTGCAGCAATGCAGAAAAAAACAACAACGATATTTTGCAATACTGTTTATAACCAGCTAGCTTTCCGATAAAGTGAAGAGAAGTTCATGAATATAATCAAAATATCAATGTTTGTGGCTGTATTAGGCCATTGTGAGCAATGTTGCAAATGCATGACTAGGGCAATATTGTTTTTTTGCATCAGTGTTATCAGTTAGTCATTTTTCAGGTATTTAATCCAGATATTTAATCCCATATGGTTATTTCATCCAGAAATTGTTTCTCAGTTGAATTTCCACAAAGAATCATAATTTATATCTACCGCAATATAAAACCATATAAACTGTAATGTACAATTATTCTACATATTGGCCACCCCTCGCCTGTACTACTACTTCCTATATCCATATTTTATGGTAAACTGATTGCAACGTATCCTCATACAACGGTTTGTATATGATATCTTACGAAAAAGTTATTCCTCAAAAAATGTCATGCAGGTCAACTGCTTTTTATGGTAGATAAACAAAGCTTTGTTTTTCAGAACAATATTGGATATAAAAAGAAACATTAACCGTGGAAGAAAACTATATTGAGTCAACATATCCTCATACAATGGTTCGTATGATTTCTTATGAAAAGTTTCTCATTTTTTGTGCGTTTTCCTACGAATGTCCAGCGACACGTGTCGCACTAGTCAATTTCTGCTCCAGTCTTTTCAAAACAAAATTCTGTCTTCACAGGAAACAACTTGGTTAGGTTCAGGCAACAAAACTACTCAGTTAGGTTTAGGAAAAGATCGACTTGGTTAGGTTTAGGCAGGTATGTGGCGTTTGTCGCTCTTTATACAATGCTTCACAATTATGTGGATTACATACAAATTGATTTTTTGGGATATATACAAATTCCAGAGCATTAGTTTAGTAGGTATAGCAATGAATGGTGTATGAGAACAGCCTGACTATTGTGATTATGTACTATGTTACTGTGTGACTGAGAAACTTTATATGGACCAATGATTTGAAATGTATTTTTAAAATATTTATAATGCCATGCAACACCTGAACCGTTGAACATGTGCAAACAGTAAAGCTCATACAATTTTTTTTATTTTTATTTTTTTATGGTCATTATTTAATGTACTACTTGAAGGTCAAAGCCCTTCTGCTCCCACCTCAAAACACTTTTATAATATGTTATTATTATTATTATATTACATTTTATTGTATTGCTTTTCTGCTTTGTATTTCTCATGAAAGTATTCAGGGACAGATCAGGTACATTTGAAAAGTCATGATCAAGTCAAAACATGAAAAATAATCCATGCATGCATGCAGAAGGAGATGTGTCATGTTGAAGCACTATCTCCATTTTGACTTTAACATCAGATTCAGATAACAGGGAAGTCCCAACACTGAGGTGGTCACTGGGGAGAAGCTTTCTCACAGCATCTTGTGAAAAAAAAAGTAGCTGCACACTTGTTTGAGTCCATCACTCTCTATAAATGTTGTTGAGAGCATTGATTTAAACATCCTTCTACCACAAGCTTCAGACAGGTCAGGATTCTTTCTTATCTTTAGTCTTATTGCCATTGAGAAATAATCTCACCGGTCTTTTACATAACCCTTGAATAATTCAAGGCTCCACTTCTACATATTTTGTCAAACTAAAATCTGAAATAAGAAACCTCTTGTGACCTAGACTCATTAAAGAATTACACCAGAGACGGGTCCAAAACATATTGACTGTAATGGTAATTATTCATACGGGCGAATGCTGTCTCAAAATAAAAGTATACTGAAAGGAAAAGTGTTGACTTTTAATCCAGATCAATATGATCGAATTATCATGAATTAAACGGCCCGAAATCACTCTGGCTTTAGGAGATTTTGATACCTGCAGAGACAACCAATAATGGAAAATTTAATCAGGCATGTAAAACCATATTTTATTATAATTTTTTTTGTTTTTAAATAAATGAAGCACACATTCTGTATATGCATTATAAACTGCCTTCTAGGAATCTTGGTTTCAATTTGATGATTTGATATTAATTGTAATTTTAATTTATTTCAGTGTATTTTCAAGTGTAAAGGTTCTTTTAAGTGACAGTTTTGCACAGATTCAGTTGCACCAGACCTAAACCTCGTTCATAAGAAAAATACTAGAATGTATTTTTAATCTATGGGACGAGATGCAACTAAATTTCTTCAGGAAAAAAATAAATTTCAAAATTACTTCTCTAAAAAAAACATTTTTTTAAATAAATGTTTTACTTTTTAAATCTCTCAAATATAATAAACAAATATAATATGAAACTTACTGTTTATATTTGTGTCTCAGGCTGTGTTTCAAGAACAAGAATAGCAATTTGTTGCACCACCTTAACCGTATCCAGAGCTATACCACCACTATAAGAATTGGTCTTTAAACCAATAAAACCAATTTCCAAAGATAATTGAGAACATGTTTCAATACATATGCATGAAAAAAGGATTTTCCATACGACCGACTTGCATGCTGGTGTAATTGATTGAGGGGATGACCCGTTATATTAAATGTTATTTGAGAACCATCAAAACGCGCAAAATTGCAAATTGCCCAGCTTGTATCTGAATTAATACCTCATTCATCATCATTATGAGTTGATAAGTTAATTTAACCATTTCATTCTGTCTTAATGAGCTATAGTTGAATTAATGTCATGTAATATATGAAAGTAACATTTGAACAGAGGCAATGATTTGAGACAAACAGAGCAGAGACTACTTTAGAAGCATAATGGTGGCATAAATCTCATCAGGCTTGCAGTTCATGTTGCATGTTTTCCTTAAATATTCAAGCTGAATAGATATGCAAATCCCTAACCTGCATGGGGAGGATTTTTTTAGGTGTGAAGTGGTGGTATGCTTTTTTGGCAGTGAGATTTGATTGATTTCAATGTTTTGATGTAACAGCTGGTATGTCAGTTGTAAATACTGCACTGCATCAGATTCAAATGTGGGGACAATATGCACTGTAAACAATTGCTGTTAATTTACAGCAGGATTTCAACAGTATTAAGCTGTTATTGCTAAAAACAGTGCTTTACTTTTAATACAAAAGAAAACCTGTTAAATTACGCCCATAGGCCGTTTTTTAATTGAACTATAATGCATTCTTAAAACACAGCACTTTACTGCTGATCAACTGTCAAAAGTATCATCAGTAACAGTTTCATGCAGTATTTTTTTAATTCTGGGACCTGATCTGCACATGTGAGGCTTGTACATGATTGTAAAATCAGTGAATTAGCTCTGTTCTTCACTCACATGTTGTTATGGTTTGCATTCTGTGCTTGTAGCCAGCTAGAGACAGACATTTTGGGAAAAGTGTCAACAAGTCTATTATAGCCTTTTTCCTAACAAGTGCCTTTAATTGTATTTAGTGTGACTATTCCCATGTCTGTAACCTGCTAAGTCTATTCATCTAAGCAAAAAATAATGTTTTTTAAAATGTAAAGTACAACCTAAATAGTGCATTAAAACAAATCAGTAAGATAAAGTAAAAGAAAGGTGGAAAAACAGCTATATAATGTATCTTTAAACAGTAAATTAACTGTAAAATACTGTGAAATTAATAAAAAAAAAAACAGTTCAAATTGTATTTTTCATTAACGGTACAAAGCTGTAAATTTCAGCGACAGTATAATAATGTTAATTTTACTGTAACATGAAGGCAACCCTGCTGCCAGTTCTTGACTGTTATTTTACTGGGAAATTCTTAACAGTGTGTTTTATGTTGTGGATGTAAGTTTTATAGCATTAAAAGGTACAAAAGAAGTATTTTTAGTTAGAATAACGTGATATTTATCCCTCAGTTGGCTCAGAGAAGAGCTGCCAGTCCTTCATGTGGTGTTGAGTGACTGCATCTGACCATTAGGGGTCTTTTGCTGTCTTCTAGTTCCACCTTAAATGCGTTTTGGCCCCTCTTGCTCCCTGTAGTTTAGGTTTTTTTTGTCCTCCCGCAGCAGCTGTCACCCTGCATTACTCGCAGTCAGCTAAATGAAACATTATTCTAAACATATGCATCGTAATCAGTCCGGTCACACTTACAAGAACACGCGTTAATAAGGCAATCAATCACTCTGGAACAAGGCAAGTTGTTCTGTAACAGCTCATAAACAGTGTGTAATGAAGAATTGGAGGTTAGCATGACACGCAGCTGATCAGATAATCAATGTCAAAGATGCGATGAATGTCAGTAAATGTAGTTTTCATGTCGTTTCTATAAAATCCTCAATTTACAACAAGCAGTTCAATTACCCCTGAAAATACAGTCAATTAAATATAGGGTGTGATTGGACAGTAGGGTGCAGGATCATCGATCTTTGCATTTTCTATCTCGCTGCTGGACATTTAATTTGTTTTTTCTATTAGCAAAGAAATAAAGAAAATATAAATTAAACAACCCCAAAAGATTTATTTTCTTGTCAAAAACCATTCAGCAGAGGTGACAGACAGTCTTCTGCATTATGATGAATTCTTTTTTTTCTCTCTCTCCAGTCTTTGCACATTGGATACAAAACTAATCGTGTTATTGTGGGCAGTGTTTTTCTGGCCTCTTGTCTTTTCCCTTTTACACCTCCATCTATCTCAATGCTTTTGTTGTATGGGTTGCAACCCTCGCTTTAGTAAAGAGCAAGGAAACACGGTGATACATCACGCCCATATTTGCTGCCCTAATCCTATTTCTTTAATGGGGACGTTCAAAAAAGCAACTTATCTTAAAGTCCCTTGGGGGCATTCTGGTGTATAGGCTATATTTTAACCAAGTGCAATTAACGACAGTATCAGCTTGTATCATTTAGAGGTAATGTAAAAATAATGGTAAATTATAGGGCCGGAATGACCCGTGATGGCAGGCCTCATATTCCCTGTAGCTTTTCCACGTATTTTTTAATTAATGCTTTACAGTATTTGCTATAGAAATGGTGTCACAGCACCTAAATGAGCCTATAAGATGTCTTCATTGTTTGAGTTCTCAAATATGTATATATAATATTAATGTTCTTAATGTACATTCTTTCAAGCAATTAATTTTGTCGAAACGAAATTCATGTTTTTGTTCAGTCATTAATGTAAAAGAAGCGAAAAAATGTTGTAAAGATTTTTTTTTTTATTTATTTTCCCAAGAACAAACACGATCAATAAATAACATGATTTACATTTCATATTGCACAATTTTTTTTCAAGTTAAAATATTTAAATTCATACAGTCATTGATATTTTAAATACAGAGATATAGAGTTATAACAGAGACCCCTAGGGACAAAAGGCCAATACTATTTTTCATCATTTTTAAATTTCAGTGCTCGTTTATCAGCCCTTTTTAAAAAAAGCCTCTTTTTTTTGAGTGGACTGGTAAAGAAATGTTCTCCATAATTCAACTTTTTTGCACGAAATATAGCCTACATAAATTTGGAATATCGGTGAGTTTACAGGGCCAATTTGTGGGCTTTTTGATGCTCCTATTGGCGTGTACATCCAGTGTTTAAACATTAAAAAAAACATTCAGCAAGTCACACAAAATAAATAATAATTAAAAAAAACGTGTTAAAAAAAAAACAGCCTACCATCCACATTTTCAGGATTTTTCCAGGGCGATCAATAATTCAGTTTTATCAACTATCAGCAGGACTATTTGCAAAATATTTCACGATTTACAGTTCACATGTTTTATAATTAACATATCGGTGATGTCCCAACAGGAACGAATAAAAATAGCCATTTTTACAGGCGCAGACAGATTGTAAAGCCAGACTCAGTTAGTTTAGTCTGAACTTGCTCAGTGCTCCTAAAGGGGGTTCACACCTAAAACTGGATCTGATATAATGAGCTGCAGCAATGTAAATAAAAGAGATGCTACTGTGTGTGTTTGAGGGGCTCTTTTTCTAGGCTTGCTTTTGTGTGTAATATTTTTAAAACCCTGCATGTGTCATATATTATCCTCATCCAGTGCATCTGTGTATACCAGGACTGTCGCTTTGTTCCAGCTCTTTTGTATGTCTAATGACTTCCCTCCGCGGGTTGTTAGCACTTGACAGCGGGTCTCAAAACGAGGAACTTTCTTACAGTCATGTATTCAAAGGAGCTCCATCTAGGTACATGATTGGCAATTTTTGTCATGATCCTCTCATTATTAACATAAAAATTGACACAAAAAGACGCGCTGCAAAAATGATATGCACCCTTTCTAGCTGATTAGGGGGGTCCCCATAGAGCAAGGGTGTTGGAGAAGCTGTCCTGCCAAAATCTCTGTCTATTAGGCCTATATAGTGAAGAAAGATATGCTGCTGGGCAGAAAAGCAGGACCTTCTGCTATCTAAATTTAGATGTAGAATAATTACGTTTGGATCTTAAAAATACAGAGGAGCCAAGGTGGCCATGAATATTGGACATTTGAGCTGCAGAAATATGGATTGTGAGTCAGTGGGATTTGTAGAAATAAATAAGTCTAAATAAATTTCAAATGGCACATTAATTGAGGCATGGGGGGCATAATGGATACACTGCATGGTCTGTTATTTTTTTTCCAAATTAATCAAATATTGGTCTACTGGCACAAGAAAATTGTGAGAACATTTTCGGTACTATACTATTGGTGTGTTTTTCGTTATAAAGAGTCTTGTAGAAATTAATCTAAATGTGTTTACAATGCTGCCTAATAATTCTTTACCCAGGTGTGATTTTTTTTAAATTATAGGCCTATCCCCTAAAGTAGGACTATAGGAGCAAAATAGGAAAAAGGTGGTGTATAGCTGCTGCATGATGATGATGATGAGTTATCTGGCATACAAATTGGTCAACACAAGAAAATTGTGAGAACATTTTCGGTGCTATACTATTGGTGTGTTTTTCGTTATAAAGAGTCTTGTAGAAATTAATCTAAATGTGTGTGTTTACAATGCTGCCTAATAATTCTTTACCCAGGTGTGATTATTTTTTCCAAATTAATCCAGCATACAAATTGGTCAACACAAGGGCACAAGAAAATTGTGAGAACATTTTCGGTGCTATACTATTGGTGTGTTTTTCGTTATAAAGAGTCTTTTTGCTTGTATAGAAATTGATCTAAATTTCTAAGTGTGTGTTTACAATGCTGCCTAATAAATCTTTACCCATTGATTTTTTTTTTTTAAAGTAGGCCTATCCCCTTAAAGTAGGACTATAGGAGCAAAATAGGAAACTGGTGGTGTAGCTGCTGCAAGATGATGAGTTATCTGTTAAGTGAACTTTCTTCTCGTGGGTCTGGTGACGGAACTGAGGTCTTGCTGAGAACAGCAGCAGAATAGGGCAGAAATCCACTCTCGGATCTTTGCCCGGAAGCTGTGCAGGTAAAGTCCGCGCTGGCGCTCCTCGCGCCCTGCAGCGCGCTGGCCGCCTGGCTGCTGTGACAGCTGAGGCACGAGCACGGCCCCGCGGCTGTCGGCGCGCCGCTCACCGCCGCTGCCGCTGCCGCAGCCGCCGCCGCAGCCGCCGCTGAACTATTGAGGCCTGCGGGCGACTGGTAGAGTCCCGGGTGCCTGAAGCTGCACAGGAGCTCCGGCCGCGAGTACGGGTGCGAGAGGGCCCGGAAGGTGTCGAGGGGCCGGATGGAAGTGGCGAAAGGTGACGAGGCGGCGCCCGACGCTGCTGCGGCGGCCGCTGCTGCGGTGACGCCGACGTGCGGGTAGTAGTGTAGAGGCATGTGCGAGTGGAAAGGGTAAGGTAGGCTTCCTGTGGCTGCCGCGTGCGTCATCATGTAGGTGTAGAAGCTGGGGTCTGCTGGATGAGGCCAGGACATCGCCAAGCGTTGCCTCTTATCCTTCATCCGCCTGTTCTGAAACCACACCTGCACACAGAGAGGATAGATAGATAGATAGATAGATAGATAGTAACTTTATTAATCCCGAGGGAAATTTCCAGCATCACAGTTCCATAGTGCAAAAACATGTTAGTAAAAAGGCTGTAAAAAAAGTTAGTAGTACAAAGTACAAAAAATATACCAGATATAAAAATACAAGATGAAGAAGAAAACTGTTAAAACTGAATATAGTGCAGAGTAACAGCTGTGATACACGACTATTAAAAAAGTGAATATAGTGCAGAAGAGACTGTTAAAAGTGAGTATAGTGCATTATTATCCGTCCTGCAGAGGAGTGAAAACAAGGTGCATATTGAAGCTGCCATGTTGTTTCCAACCTCATTTACACCTCTGAAGAGTGCAGGCCATACTAAAAATGTTCTATAAATGCTCTTGTCATTGACTTGGAAAATGATCAGTTAAAAAACAAATTTTGCTAAAATATGTCTGTTAAAATATGATGTTTTTTTGCATGTCATTAATTGAAAGAATATAAATTACACATCTGACTTGATTAGCACCACCAGTAAATATTATTTTGTGTAAAATCAAAATATCACACATTTCATGAGCATTACTATATTTTCTTATAATTATTATTCTGCATTGCTTTCTGTGCACAAACACATGATGTACACACACAGATAGGAATAATGGAGATTAATCTGTACCTTAATGGTAGTCTCGGGCAGATTCAGCGCTGCGGCTAGTTCACATCTCCTCGGTCTCGAAACGTAATTTTCCCTGTAAAACTCTTTTTCCAGTCGTCCGATTTGTTCTCTGGTAAAAGCAGTCCGATATCTTCTCACTTGGTCGCTATTTGAATTGTTTGAGCCTCCCGATGAATTACCGTTCATATTCTGGAGGGAGTTGGAGCTGATGTTGGAAGAGCCAGAATCTGAAAAACCTAAAAAAAAAAAAAAGAAAGAAAAAAGAATGAAATAAAAATAAACAAATTATTAGGCCTATTGTTGTCGATAATATATTAAATAATAAAATGTGTTGGTCTGCAGGTATATTTGACAGGTAAGAATGATAAAACTAATAGGCTAAGGTTTCAATTTTTTTTTAGAGATAAATGCAAAACATTTGTTTTCTTGATTTTTCTATTAATATTAGCCTATATTTATCCTTTGTAGTAAAATAATAACAATAATAAAAATGTAGATGATAATAAAAATAAAGAAAATAACACAAATAACAGGCCTAATAATAATAATAATAATAATAGAATGTAGAATGTTTATTTCGGTTTTTGGATAGAGAGAATAATACATAAAATAAATAAACACAAGGCAAATACCTGCTATATTAACATCAAAATAAAACAAAATAAATAAAAAAAGATGAATATGTAGTAAAATGAAATACCTTTGTTGTTTTCCTTGTGCTGGCTCGGTGAGCGGTGCGAAGGGCATCCCACCTCCACATCACTGTTAATATCTGAATCTGGCGAAACTTCGGAGTAAAGGCTCATTTTCTTCCTGCTCTCTGACGAGGAAATCTCCGCCGAAGAGGTGTTTTCACTGTTGTGGTGCGTGCCGAAAAGACTGTCAATTTCAAATTTGCTTTTGGTCGGGATGTCCCCCAGATTTCCATGGAGAGAAGCCGAAGTTATTCTCGGACTGAGTCGTCCGCTGTGCTGAGAGTTTTCCAGGGCCTCCAGCACTGAGTTCCCAGGCGCGTCTGCGAGCCTCTTGCCTGCGACAGGACTGTGCAGACCTCTCTCCATCAATATCATCTCTTTTCTTATCCTCTCCATCATTAAGCCGCGCAACAAGAAGATGAAGAAAAAAAAAAAAAAAAACACACCCCACTTGTCCAGGGGGGGCTGGAGCACCAATGAGTTGTGTCGGAGCTTTAAATCCGCATGCAACTGTCTCTAAATAACTGTCTCTAAACCTTTTTATATAAAGCAAAGACGCGAAAAATGAAAAGAATCTGAATGCAATCGACGAGCGACTGCTTCAAAAGGAGCCGAGCATCATCCTCCACACATGCAGCAGCAGCGAAATGTCATTCATCAAAAAAGAAGTGGTTGCTGTTCGTTGTTAAAATGCTCGGCTGACGTTGCTCCAATGATCATTTATTGTAACAGGTTTATAAGCAAATAAATAGGAGAGGGCTGTCACTTGATGATGGAGGCGGCCTTCGGTCAGACGAATAATATCCAAGTGGAGAGAGGAAAGAGAGAGGAAGAGAGAGGAGAGAGATGCTTGTCCCTGGGTTGATCTCTGAGTCTGTTTTAGATTGCTCTGGGGTTTGGCCTCTTGGGTGAAATTGACAGTCTGATTAATAAAATGAGCGGTGCAACATTTCCCTCTTCATTTAGGAATATTATTATGCTTTGATTCTCTATTGTTTTCCCTGCTCTCTTTTAGCCCTCCCCTTCTCTAATCGTTGCTCTTTTTATTTATCCTCCTTATTTCTTTTTCTTTCTTTTTTTTCTCCCCAGTATTGCGACTTTTTAATCAGTATGTTAAATGCTTTTAGGATTAAGGTGCAAGTTTGTAATGAGAGATTAGGAGTTTTATTATTATTTCTGGGTTGATTTTTTTTAATTTATTTTTTTAGTCCATTTCATATTTTTTCCTCTTTTTTGGGTTATTTGTTCCACACAGTTCGTCAAAGACACATTTTGATGTGGTGATAATGGTTGCATTAGTACACATTAACCGACAACAGCACACCCTTATATATGTATTAATGCATGTAGATGTAGCTTATTTGTATGTTATGGATGGCTACTTCTAAAAAAATCTTTTTATTATTATTTAATAATGAATAGTCGCTGTTATTTTGAAATACATTTCGTTACAGGTAATTCTTCACATTTTCTTTGTTCATTTTTGATTTACTCTGATGTTGAATTTAAACAAATTACTCAAATTTTAAGAGCGCAATATTTTACATTTTTAACAGAATCTCCCATCGGTTTAAAGTAATTTATTATTATCATTTATTTAGCCTTTTATTATCTGCATGGCATATTTGGGGGGTATTTACAGGGAAATAACCTCCACATATATGCATCATATTAACTCCACCGGAGACTCGATGTGTAAAGACATAACACCCATGCATGGACTCCTGGTTTCTCCATGTGAAATGACTAGAAAGGCATCAGATGATCCTCTGCGCGTCCTCTGGCGCCTCCTGCAGGTTTTTAATATTAATTGCTGTCATTGATGTGAGGTGTTGAATGGGAGGTGTGGGTTGTAGTTTACCTGATGTCCTAACTTGTGTCTTTGCTGAGCACTCTGGGAGCCTTCCCTGGCAAAATTAGTTTCCCTGGCAATTAACAGATAGGTAATATGAATTTTTATTTTAATTAGGCTTCTGCAAAGCCATTTTAGAAAAGCTGGAAGCTGCAAAAAGCCACATCCCTAACCTCACACTTCCTGTCCTATTTTTATAATACTGGTGAGAAATATAATGGGATTCAAATCAGAACAAAGTCTACTCTCTGCCCTCTGGGATAACACAGAATGTGACACTGAATTTAGACAAATATAAGGCCTCGGAACCAGGATAAGAACCTGTTACAGCTTGAATTTCAATATCAATTTACTGCATGTAGCTAATTTAAATATATTTCAGCCTACTTTGTTCAAAAAACTGTAATCTAATTTAGGAGAGTCATGTTTTACTACTTGCAGGATAAGACCAATTAATATTTAATTTAGGTAAATGCATCGCTTCATTAGTAAACGCAATATTTTCTTTTATTTTTGAATGAAAAAAATAACATTGTGCTCTAGTAAGACACTGGTTTGTAATCTCCAAGAGCTTTGGGATTTTACATTTAATATAATTAGGTCATTTGCATACATGTATCTACTTTTATGCAGCTGATGAATCTTCACACGTATGAAGAGAGTTTTATCTTAAGATATATTTTAACATTGCAGACACTTTTGAGTTGTATAATCCTATAATCATTTGAAATGTATCTTTGAATTTTACTCTTAACTTTACTTAAGTTACTATTGTTGAGCATAATGGAGCAAATCTCACTATTCTGCTCATCTTTTCAGATAAACGAAGTGTAAATCTGGCCTTTTACTGTTTGCATTGTTTGAGTAAAGACTTATCAAGAGATGTTCTTAAGTGCATGTATTCGTATATCAGTGAAGTATTAGAGCAAAACAGATAAAAGCATTATCTTCTGTTTGAATATTGAGTCAAAATATAATTACGTTCCCAAAGCTGTAATATTCATATTTCAAAATTGCAATTTTCTTTTTCAAAAACTTGGTGCATATTTATACATTTTAGTGAAAGGGTCTTTTGCTACATTTATACTTGGACATGAAGTCTTTCATGTGGATGACTTGAAGTGGCTCTCAAACTCCTCTTTAGAGGCTGATTCATGGCACAGATGCATGTTTCTTATGCTCCTCAGTTGAAGTGCAGTTGCACTGATGAACAACAACAGCACACTCTGAGTGGACCCTTGCCTACACATATCTTAAGAACATTTTGATCTATACATATGAATCTAAAGTTTGAGAATTCATACAGAATCAGCCTAAATCATAGTGTGAACAGCAATTTTGAATTGTCCAGAGGTCACGGGGTTTCTCAGCATTTGAGTTAGCATTTTTTGGATATTATAACTTCCTGTCATGTGTAGCCACCAGTATGCAAAGTTTGATGTTAAACTTCAACAACATCTTGAGATCGAAAGCTTAAAGGAAGTAGATTCAGGATTTTTGCATTTTTTTCTGTGCATGGTAATAAAATTGTAATTTGCTAATCTGTCATGAAATAAGCAATAGGCAAACTGAAATTAATTGTATTGAAAGTCATGTGTTAAACACTCATAATGATCAACACTAATTGAAAATGATCACTGTTCCCTTTGCATAAAAAATACAATTATTCTTTACTGACATTGGTAAAAATGAATATGAAACACACCAGACAGGTATAAATCTGTAAAGCTTTCTTTCACAAAGAAGTGCAAATAAAAAAAGATGGTGATATGGTTATATATTTAATTTATTGATTTATAAGGACAATACACATTAATTAGCATTTCCAAAAATGTGCCAGTGTTAGCCAACCAGCTGATTTTTAACTGAGTGCAGATTTAGAAACATGCAGAAGTGGTAACAATGACAATATCAGCATTCTCAAAACAGAAAGTATTAAACATAGATACGGTAATATAGCAATAACGAAATATATTTAGCATATTTATCCATGCAAAGCACAAATAGGCTACTGTTAGTAACCACATTTTGCACACAGTAGCATTGCATATCAGCAGTTAGCAATAAGATGTAGATGAAGCATAAGATCAGAGTAAAAATCACTGTAAAGCCATGGGAAATAAGCAAAAAACTGTTGTAACAAATTAGAAAGAAAACATATAACACACATACAATTTTCTTAAATAAACATAATTTTTGCCTTTTAACATTGTGACAATTCACTGTAGAAAATCAGGTGTGTCGTGTGTGAAAATCCAAATCTAAACAAAGAGGAGGGAGCCTGTAGAGCTGAAGTGAGACAAGCAAGCAGCAACTGCCATGGCTGACTCTGATGGGCTGAAATGGCTGTCAATCAAGCAAAGATCACTGAAAACATTTATCTTTAAGGCCTTGCACACACCCACACAGGTGTTTTCAGTTATTCTGCTGATTCGACCTCTGCTTAGACAGAGGGCAAGTTATGCTGGAAGTTGCATCCATCTACCTGTAAGAGTGATGAAGGTGTGCCGCCCTAACAGGTGCAACAAAGCTAAACAGGAGAGTCGGAGAGATGTCAGTCAGTGTGAACACGCCCACACCGTCCTGTGAAGATGTCTAATCGGCTGAATGATTAAAATCACCCGTGTGCAGTGTCTTTTAACATAAAGCTTCCAAAGACATCAGCAGACATTTTGACTTGTCCTAGCAGGAAAAACACAGGTGTTACTAATAATATTACAGATGGCTCTGTTCTATTCAAGTGTCCCTGTAAGCAGCTAAAGGAATTCGGCCATCATTCATTTATATTATCACCTGTGCTTTTCTTATTCATGTGACACATCAAAATGTCTTCTGTTAAAAAGGCCTATTAGAGGCACATTAGAAGATGTGGGATCACCTTGATTGTATTTCTAGTGAGAAGTTGGGGGGGAGTTTCTCAGCCACCTTCTTACAGTCAGTCTTGCTGGATGCAGCATCTAGTGGCCATTAGAGGAACTGCAACTTAAGGCACATGGTGGCTACCACTTCAGGGGTGAATTTAGGGTCCTTATCTCTCTGAAGGCCTCCCTTCAGCCTGGGACCCCTACCAGCTCCCTGAAATTTATTGCAGTAAGCAAAACTACTTTAAGTTCTGACATTATTTGTTGAAAATGATGAGTTCAATCATAGACTGTAAGTACTGGACGTAGTTACCATGACGTCACCCATTGGTTTGTGGACTGCTATTTTGAAACCTCGAGTTCGGCATTTTTGGCCGTCGCCATTTTGGTTCTTTGCAACCAGAAGTGACACGAGAGGGTGGAGCTAAGTACAACGCTGAATAAGGAATTTTCAGGCAACCAGAAAGGTTTTAATTAACTTTCATGAACTGAAAACACACTGTGAAAGGGTTAAAGTTGTAAGATGAAAACACAGACAACTCCATGGTAGCGACCTGTCAATCACAAAGTAGCCACGCCCTAAAGCATCCCCTGCTTTATGGTCTATTTTACTCTAAATAAGACCAACTAATTTACTAAATGAACATCATGCTGTATTGAAGAAGACTTGAAACTAGCGATTGAGACCATAAACTCATGTTTACAATGTTTACTGAGGTAATAAATCAAGTGAGAAGTAGGGTTATTTCCTCATAGACTTCTATACAATCAGACTTCTTTTTGCAACCAGAGGAGTCGCCCCCTGCTGGCTATTAGAAAGAATGCAAGTTTATGGCAATTCCACATTGGCTTCACTTTTCAGACCCACTGAGTTCAAGACAACATCAACATGGATAGGAATTTTCAAATGCTGCACGGTTTTTGGCAACATAAATATCCACAAGTTCGACAAAAATGTGACCCATATTCAGAATTTCAAAATGTAAACCCTTCATTTTCATCCCTCATCAAAGCAGTAAAATGATCTGTCCATATAATTTATATTTATGAAAGATAGCACACACATGCACAACCAAGCTGGGTTGACAATCTTGCCCACGATAAAGCAATGTTTATTTTGAGCAAGAGTATGTAAATGGGCAACCATTTACCATGCCGTTTGAAAATGTTGTCACATTTACTGAACCATATATACTAATCATTACTGATCGTCTAGCAGGCATGCTGTAGTATTTTTAGATTTTTTAATGTGTCAACAACTCATCTCCATTTATCAATCAACTGGCAGCAATTTGAAACTTGCAGAAAACCATCAGAGGCAATGACCATCTGCTTTTATTTTTGGTAAAAGTTGCAGTATTGCTTTGTGTTTAGCCGTTGTGAGCGATTCATCCTTTGACTCCTTGAACTTGACTCCATCAGAGCAGCTATAACTCCACCCAGTCTCCACAAAACCCCAACAGAGTGCAACCATTAGATGTGAGTCGTTCTTTACCATTAATAACTGCAGCAGACAGTGTCAAATTAATCACACAACATACGCAGATGATACATCTCCTGTAGCCAGAATGGAAAAAGAACATGTTATCTGGAGTATATTTGACATATGCACATTCTGTATTAATAATGTCTCTTGATTATCCCTTGATAATTTAAACAAGGTGTTTATGTGATGAAGCTGTGAAGGTGTGTGTTAATACTAAGTGGGTCAGATAAATACAGGAAGTTGAAAAATAGGTTGCCTGCACCTAAAATCACATTCCAAACATTCCTTTAAGGATTAATTAAATTTAAAAAGTTTCGTCTTTTAATGTTTAATAAGGCTAATGGTACAGACAATATATAATAGATGATGAATATTGAGTCAGGCTTTATTTATTTTCAGGAAATCAGTAGAAACCAGAAAGGATATTACTGGACATGTGGTGAACAATCATGCAAATGGGGTTAAAGGGTACTTTTTTATATATAAATATTTTTCAACCTCTCCTGGACCCTATTTTCTCATGTTTTTGTGTCTAAGTGACTAATAGGCACAACAAGTTCTGAAATTGGTCCAGTAATATAACGCTGTAACCGGCAGCCGCTAAACGAGCTGCGAGGGAAAGTGAGCAGCGTCAGTGCATCGTTACGTTCACTTAAAGTGCTTGTTTTTGCCACTGACTGGCTTAGATTGGAAAGGACCCTACAGAGAAATAAAACATTTTCCTACCTTTAGCTTGATCTGGTCTGTTTGTTATCGTGTCCAAGTCCCACTCAGAGAAAAGTCTCGTTGTGAAATCTGAAGATCCGTATACTTTGGCTCAAATAAATACGGGCGGCCAAAGACCTCATCCACATTGTCAAAATCATCTAAATATACAGTCATGATATTGAAAATATTTTAGATAACACTAAGCTACACTTTCTGTACTCCAACACAACAAACTCTGCCCGGCCGGCTTGTCTTCCAGCAACACGTCACCTCGCCAGATTTCAGAACGAGACTTCTCCTTCAGTGAGACTCTTTCCATAATGTCAGACACTTATTATAACAATCAGAGCCTGTTATGGCAAAAACAAGTAAATGACGGTGTCAGCTTGCCCCAATAGCACCATATTGCAGCCCGTGAGCGGCTGCCGTCTACAGCGCTCTCCCTCAATACTGGACCAAATTTAGAAAGTGTTGTCTCTATTAGTCAGTTAGGCACAAACACATGGGAACACAGGATCCAGGTTGAAAAATACCAAAATGACCCTTTAAGGCAAAATCTCTGTATTGAAATGTAAGATGCCGTGTTTTTTTTTTTTAATCACCTGAAGTGCACGTGTTGTAAGAGGTTGCATTTACTGTGTGCCCAGATAAGAACAGGCGAGTGAGTAGTTCCTTTACTTATCAGCTCTCCAAACCACATGAAGAGGGATCCAAACGATGTCTCTGCTTGATTCTAACAAAACAAAATGCAGATATGTTGTTCAAGGTCTGTCAATAGATTGCAGATTTTATCAAAGCCATTGCACATAAAATATTTTTGAATTTATCTTTCTATGAAGTAGCCTGACCAGAAAATTGAGTTGTGAGGCTTTACTGATTTTACCTGTTAGCTTTAAAGAGGACATCATACTTATTACTTACATGATTGGCTTGCAAGAAAAATATGGTGCAAAAATAAAGTAGTTCTCAAGCCGTGGGTGGATGATACTTTAGCCAGCATGTGACATAGGAAGGGGAGCCAAATCTGAATAGCTTATTGGATCACATGTTTTCTGATCTAGCCAGCCCACAAAAAACTGACTGGGTGAAACTAAGGCTGTGTTCCAAATCGCATACTTTTTCTTTTTACTTTTAGTACATACTGCAGCTGTCCTTACAAAGTCTGTACTGTTGCATGCAGTATGCATGCAATTGTGACATATAACACATCATTGTGCTTGAACTTTGACCCTCTTGCTCATACTGTATATCCGCTGCGCAGAGGATTGTGGGTCAGAATAGCCAGAAAAGCATTCTGGTTTACATACTGCAAAATATGACCGGATGTAGTAGGAAATCCTGGTATTTTTGGCATACTGCATTTGACATACTATGTATTGGGGCATACTAAATCTTATTTCTGGCATACTAAATATTATGGTAGTATGGTTATTGGAATGCACAGTGAATTTGTCATGATATGTCCCCTTTAATCCACCTCAGGAAGTTGATTTAGAGAAGAGACAGATTATCATTGACATCTCCTCACTTTGATAAAACCAAACTAAGGCCTGATTGTTTTCTGAATGGTCTTTTTAACACCTTGAAGTAACTATTTGGTGTTCACTTTTCTATCTGATAAAGGTTTCCATATAAATTCCATGTGCTAGTAATCACTGGAGTCTGTGTGCCACGCTGTACCTATACATGTACTCTTTACTTTAAACAGCGGCCACTGTCTAATTGCTAATCTCCATATAGTCCAAATAGTAATGAATAAACTAGTGTGTCTGTCAACAGGACATTAAATGGTATGTATAGGGTATAGATATGGAGATCAGTCACTTAAACAACACCATGAACTCTGTCCTAAATTAGAGTCAAATAACTACTGAAACACAATTTGCATCTTGCTTTACATGTGTATCTAATGAGCTGCGGTTCAGATCAGTATGTAAATCCATGTGCAGCTGTTGAATACATAGTATGCGGTTACAGAATAAATTCAATGTTCAGCATTCATCTTACACAGTTTTCTTTTTTTCATCACCAGTCTGCTTCAGTCCCATACAGTCATTACAGGATGCATAGTGTATTTATAATGTATAATGAGGAATGTGGATACCTTTCTTGTGTGCAGCTGGTTGAAATGAGAGCACATCATTGCATAGATATTTAATATTTTACCTCCAATTCCTCTCAAAATATTTTGAGAATCTTATCATTCTGCCGGTGAAAAAAACAACCCAAATAATACCTTCTACTGGATGTAGGCTTCTTTCTTTTAGTAATGACGCCTATTTTCACCCTTCTCTTAAGTCTGTGTGAAAGAGAAGGCTTAAACTGCTCAGATGTTTGCATCAGATGTACCTCTGATTCAAATATAAACCCCACAGTGAGTTGAACCAACTCATTAATCAGATGTTTCAGTGTTGAATGCTAAATGAAGCTGTTGCTTTATGCCAGTTTCATGCTATAGTGTGAGGACTGCTATGCCTTTGCTGGTCTCCAGATTTCTTTCCTTGAGTGAGATCGCCATCTAGTGGCGACTTGTTGTGAATGCAAACTAACCAAAAAACAGAACAGGGACCAAACTAACTGCTGCCTATAACCTACAATATCTGTATATTTAGTCTTGAACAGTTAACATATTTTGTTGTATTGTAATAACAGGAAGCCACACAATAGGTTTTCTTATGTCATGAACGATGAAATACATGTATTTTCCTACTGCTTCACGACACTGAGTCAAATCAGAAACATAACAAATATTATTATTATTATTATGTTGGGTATAGTAAGATGCTGTTCATTCAGTATAAATGTATTATTACATAGTAGCAGGCGACAGTAATTAGCCTATAATAAATATAGTAAACTATGTTTTTGAGTGTAAGTTTCAACAATCGCTCAATGCTTCTGCATCTTTATTTTTAACTGACGTTAAATATCGTTGGTCGATTTCCTGCTTTCTCTTTTTTGTGATTAAAAATAAATTTAACTAAAAAATTATTGTAGAGTTAAAACCTCAATAGATTTGGTGCTTTAGGCCTAATGTGGCACTATATTCAACAATAGCGACTAATATGCATATAATGCACTTTCAATCCAAATTACTAATATGTAGATAATTAGAAATGGATGTGTATATAATACATATATTAGCTTTGTGTCATTCAGCAGCAGCTCATTTATAAAGCTGTCCTTATTACAGATATCACTATTTTAGTAAACACATTATCAGTCTGTTATATATTGTATATTCACAATTAATTATCATATAGTCATCTATTCAATTCCTGAGCTACTTGTTGTCGATTTGTTTATTAACCTACTAATTTTTTAAGCAAAACTCTGTGTACCACATTGTTAAATTGTTAACTGTGGATATTTTAAAATGTGACCTTGGCGATAATGTTGGTGCAAACTCAGCTGGAATGAAAAGGATTAACCAGGTTACGTTGGTTTGAATTTAATCTATAAATTTGGGCTGTTTTACGCACACTTTCCCTCCAGTGCGTTAAGTGCAGAGACGCTGACTATATTCTTCTAAAGTTTGTCTCAAAGTGTGACTCCAGTTTCATCTCGGATCTTTAAGCCCTGAAACTCTAAACCGTGGGATTTAATTAATAGGCCCACTATATACGCTTAAATCCCTCCATCGCTTTCAGACACCAGATGTTTCTTTTTATTTGAAATCATTTACGTTTCGATACCGCAATCTGCAGGTCAGATTTCTCGCAGATTTTCCAAACTTAACTGCTAAATTTAGTCGATAAATAGTCGATTCTCAGCTGCAAATTATTCCACACATTAAGTAAACCTGCTCTCTATAAAACCCTCTAAGCTCCTTTAGGATCTATTATTTATGAATAAGGAGTTTCTAATGTTCCCTCATGGACATAATTAGAAAAGAATAAGAAAAACATTTTATATGTATTTATTTATTTTTTATACCAGGTAGTACTCATTGAGATTAAGAATCTCTTTTGCAAGAGAGACCTGGCCAAGACAGCAGCATTTAAACATACATTAAAGTTTCAGACGCCACAACATAAAACAAATGCAAAATAAATACATAGCATAATAGCATATATATATATATTTTTTTTTTTTTTGTTGCTGCTTATTGAAACCTGGTGACCTACAGTTCTATTTAAAATCCACTTTGGCTTCCTCTGTCTCTGAACACTGCAGAAATTTCAACACTTGGAGGATTCAAGGCAACATTTTCTCAGCCAGAGAACTTGAACGAGGGAAGCAGCAAGTTTATTACCAAGGACAATAGACGGCGGATAGCTTCCTTCAAAGGGCAAAGGGAGACAAGCAGACTGAAGCTCTTCAATTTGGCTCCTGACACCCTAAACATGAAGGACGAAGAGCAGTAAAGCACACTAAAACTCAACACTAAAACTTCTCCTAATTTTCTAATTGTAGGAGCCCATCTTCCTTTTGGGACATTTAGGTCCAACTTCACACTTTAAGCCTGAAAGTCCCAAATACAAACTTCTGCTTTTTGATATTTCTAAAGAAGCAGTTGCCTGCAACTAAAATCACATTCAAAACATTCCTTTAAGGATTAATTCAATTTAAAAAGTTTCGTCTTTTAATGTTTAATAAGGCTAATGGTATAGACAATATATAATAGATGCTGAATATTGAGTCAGGCTTTACTTATTTTCAGGAAATCAGTAGTTTTCAGTAGAAACCAGAAAGGATATTACTGGACTTGTGGTGAACAATCATGCAAATGGGGTTAAAGGGTAACAGAAGCAGCTCTGCACAGTTTGTGATAAAACACCACGTTTTGGAGTGAAATTTGTAGGAAAGTAAAACAGATTAAAATTAAAATGTGCCAGCCAGGATGCATCAGCATGTTTAAGACGAAACGATTGTGTTTATTTCCTTTCTTTCAGTTGGGATTAGTTTGATCACAAGTTTTCTGTTGCGATAAACACAAATAGATTTTTTTTATTTTTTTTGCGTTTTTATTCACGTTGCTCATTGTTTTTTTTTTTTTTGTTTATTATTTTTTACTGTATTTGGGCAACATGCGATTTTGAGATTAAGACATGATTTTACGCATCGCGCTGTGTAGGCCTGAATATTAAAAACACACTGGGACTATAGTTACTAAGTTTTGAATATAGCTTAAATGTGTAAAAATATATATATATATATATATATATATATATATAATACAAAATATATTAAAAAAGCTTTTAA
>CAKAKR010066778.1:36466-77993 GCA_916700685.1 Adelosebastes latens
ATTCTCCAATAATACCACAAAGAACATTGATAACCTAATGGAGGCCTAATAATAGTTTATTTTGAGTATAGGCTATTACATGTAGCATTGGATAATGGGAATATTATACTAATGGTTATAAAACACAAGTAGTTTACCAGGAGTGTAGGATATATTTCTATATTTTCTAGTACACTAAGTAGACTACTACTGGTAAAATGCTCTTGGACTTGGATTACTAAATTTGCATTATTTGATATTTATAATTTAAATGTGACAGTTTTAAATGCAAACGACAGAGTAATCCTTTTGCAAGGGGAGATTGTTCTTTTTGCGGTTTATTTGAAGTGCCAATATTTGACTAGATGCGTAATTGTTCAGTATAGTGGTACCATGCAGAAGCTTTTATACAGAGATGACGATTGTAATGGTCCTTTTTTCACTCCCTAAAAAAAACTAAAATTCCTTTTATTTAAGTCACTGTCAACCTAAAGTAGCCCTAGTTCTAGTTTATCTTAGATGTGGCCTTTTGAAATATGAGGAAAAAAATGAGGTAGCATATAGAAACATCAGGTGGTAAATGCAGAAAAATGTTTTCAAACTAATTCGTGTTAAAAGTCGATGTGAATTCTTGAAATGCGGATATATTTCATTGTTTCCTCTTCATATATACTGTAGCTTCGAGGCCGACACGAATGCAGACTACATTGTTTGCAAGGGAGTGACCACTTGCACAAGCATCCACACATCCAAGGCTACAATATATGTAATATAATGCAACCTAATATAACAATGGGCCTCTATAATGAATGTGTGAGGTTTATGCTGTCACATTGTTGAGATTGCATGAGAGGGAAAAATAGATTGTTATGACTTGTTGTTATGAACATCTCTCCATTTCTTTGATTCACTGTGTATTCTGTCAATGCAAGAAAAACTTTGAACGTTACTAACCCAAAAATATTCTGTAAAATTACAATAATTCAGCACTATAAGTACTTTATGAAGCTTCTGTATGCCCTCTCCTGTGGTGCATTTAAGGCCCTGCATTTTGCCCTTGTACTATATTGGTCACCTTGTTCTTCTTCGTGTCACAGCAGCACAATGATGCCAAAAGAGGTTCCACGCATGTGCTTTTTGCAAAAATAATGCAAGAAACATTTTGAACGTTACTAACCCAAAAGTATTCTGTAAAATCATAATAATTCAGCACTATAAGTAGTTTATGAAGCTTCTGTATCCGCCCTCCTGTGGTGCATTTAAGGCCCCTGCATTTGCCCTTGTACTATATTGGTCACCTTGTTCTTCTTTGTGTCACAACAGCACAATGATGCCAAAGAGGTTCCACGCATGTGCTTTTTGCAAGACGAATGCAAGAAACATTTTGAACGTTACTAACCCAAAAGTATTCTGTAAAATCATAATAATTCAGCACTAGAAGTAGTTTATGCAGCTTCTGTATATGCGAATGTGCATTGTATCCTGTGGTGCATTTAAGGCCCTGCATTTGCCCTTGTGCTATATTGGTCACCTTGTTCTTCCTCTTCGTGTCACAGCAGCACAATGATGCCAAAAGAGCTTCCACGCATGTGCTTTTGAAATAAGAGCCCCTGACACTGAAATTGACATGAGCCAAACATTCTTCTGATATTCACACTAAACAGATGGTTGGAATTGAACTTCATCCATCACCCCCCTCCACATCCACCCACTCAATACCAAAATATTTCCTCATGGAGTATTTTTGCTTTGCAGTTCTGGGAGCAAAAGGGTGGGGCTGAACAACATATTTTGCATATCACGTGACCTCGTATTAACAAATCAACAATTACCTACCCTTTATTTCTCCAGGAGTTTGCTAAAAGGGCTTTTGCAAGAAGAAGCGTTTGCGGGAAAAAAAAAAGCTCCATGGAAATGTGTGAGCGGAATCCTTTAAATCCCGGCTATGTTGGTGTTGGTTCTCTGTTGAATTTCACCTCTCCTGAGTCGCTGTATTTCTCCAACTTGCGGGGTAATGGAGCCCACATCCCCGGGCTGCACCACCAGATCCCTTACAACAGGAGAGAGGTGTGCACGCTGCCACCGTGGACTTCATCTAGTGTATCGTGCACCACGCCTGGACCTGCAGCACCGCCACCACAGAGCCGCGCCTTCGGAGGCTACTGTCCGACGTTTCTGTCTATAAATACTCATAATAACTCCTCCAGCGGTGGCCACGTCAAGGCACATCTGGAGGAGTCCGCGCGCTGCTTCCAGGTCTCCAACCACAAGACAGAGGAGGCTGGCAGCAGGCGAGATGAGGAGGGTTATGTGGCCGCCAGTGACCGAGGCTACTCAGACCTGGAGAGCCGGTCTCAGCTCGATGCGGATCCACTAAATGGGACTGACAGCAAACAGGAGCAGAATCCCATTCAGGCATCATCCAGTCACACATGCTCCAGGACGACTTTTGCAGAAGGTGATGTAGCCAGTTTTATTCTGTTAACTATGATAACATATAGGGACTATATAAGTATAGATCTGTGCTTCTTGTTGATCTTATTTTCATTGGAGAATATTGTTATAGGCTATAGGAGTTCACATGACTGTTTTATAGTCGGTTTATATCTCCTGTGGCATGATGATTATTATTATTATTATTATTTTTTTTTATACTTTATTTTTTCAAGGCTGTTTTCATATATGCAATCCTACTGTTTGTAATTACAACAGTCTATAAACCAACTTTTAAGTAGATGAGCTTATACAGACAAACCCATCAAGTACACTATAGAGAAAACAACCTCAACATTCAAAACCAAGAAAAGAGATAACAATAATAATAATGACAAAAAGAAAGAGTAGAGTTAAAAAAAAACAAAGCAAACAAAAAACAAAATACACATAACAAAAAAAACCCAAAACAATTGTTGATCTTATTTAATGCCTATTTTTCTCTTGTGATCTCATGTCACATCGTTATACAAGACTAATTTCCATTGGAGAATTTTGTTATAGGCTATAGGAGTTCACATGACTGTTATGGGTTTATATCTCCTGTGGCATGATTATTATTTTAATATTCCCATAATATCCTTATAGAGGCTATACTGTGTCTGGGCTTCTTGTAATATAAGCCATATTTTCCCTATTATGTACAGCAGGCGAGCCCTCTGATATGTTTTATTATAATGTTATTAAACCACTTTTTATTTTTGTAAGATATGAGCAGCACTATTCCAGTCCCATTGGGAGCAGTTATACTTCCCTTCAGTCTCCATCCTCTGCTCCTGACGTTAGGTGTTAATTCAAAAGTATAAAACTTGTTTCTACCTCTGCTATCCTCCAGGTGCCCCGTGGTGCTCGTCACAAGTGAAAACCAGAAAGAAGAGGAAGCCTTACACGAAGCTGCAGCTGGCTGAACTTGAGAATGAATTCATGATGAATGAATTCATCAACAGACAGAAACGGAAGGAGTTGTCAGAGAGACTGGACCTGAGCGACCAACAGGTGAAGATCTGGTTTCAGAACCGGAGGATGAAGAAGAAGAGGCTGATGATGAGGGAGCATGCTTTCTCTGCATACTGATGATGACCTTTTGGACTTGATCGTGACCAGCAAAGCGCACAAGAATCCGTGTTGTACTATGAATGTTGCAGCACATCACACATGTGTGTGTGAGCGCACACCTCTCGGTTTGTGGCATGGACTTGTATTTATAGATGTGTATAAAATGTTTATATTCCTGCTACATAATATAGGCTAGCCACTCTCAAGTTCAATGATATTAATAGTGATGAAAATGCATTGCAGATTAAGGATATAATGGATTAATTGGTCATTTTTTGATATTGAGATTCTCCAAAATGCGCATTAGGCCTTGCTGTCCTCCTTTTTGGCCTGCATCCGCGGATAATAATAAACATTTTAAACCTAATTACTTCCAATCCAGCTCAAAAAAGTCTATCAAATCTACGCCTATTATCTAGTTAAACAGGAATATGGTTCTTTGTGTGTTTTTGTATGGTGTTCCTGCGCATGTGGTGCAGTAGTGGGCCTTTATGTGGAAGCAAACAGTCAAGTTCATGTTTACGGACGGATAAAACATTAACGAGTCAGTATTGCGAAATATATTATGATTGCATGTCTATTTCCTAATTGCTGTTATTCAATTAAATGCCTGTTTTCCCCCTCCAATGTATTTGAAATCTCATTAAATGAGCAAAAGTAACGTTGTTTTTGTTCTATATGGACGCATCCACATTCAAAGTCCGTCTGCGGACGAAAAGAATTACGCCAGAAGGTGTTTTTTTTTTTCAAATGCCTGAAAAAACAACATGTTTGTAGATGCGAAACATTCTGATGGTGTTGGTTTGAACTATACATTATAACTGTATTTAAATAATGATTTTTGTTGTTTGTGTTGCTATCCAAACGTTAGTGCGCAATTACAGATCAGATGCATCTCTTTTAAATACAGATCTTTATTAAATACATAATGAATGAAATATCGTTTCAAATGGACCTAATTTATAAATCATGTTTATGCATTTAAGCATGTTATTTGTAAGAAATACGCATTATAGGCTGCAGACTAGCCATCTTTTTACGCACGGACACAGGTTTTTGTAAAATGGACGCAACCTGCAGATGAATACATTTGTAAATAAAGATCCTTTTTTAAATTAGTTATTGTGCATCATGTGAGTCATTTTATATTTTTACGCAGTGTATTAAATGGCACCTATATATGTATTCACGCCCATTCAGTCATTCGCTCACTAGTTGATCATATTTATCTGTAATCTGATATGCAAAATGTGTCAATAGTCTGCACCTCTTCCACCATATTTGACTGATTTTAACTGATTTACTTTGGAGACTTTTGGAGTCTTTGGAGACCAGCTTTTTGGCTGCCTGCAGTGATGGAAAGACCAGCGTGTGTTGTTACCTTTCACTAAGATAAACTGAATACTCCTCACTTTATACATCCATCATTTATCATATATCACATAATTTGCAAAGTTCCCCACTGTGGGACTAATAAAGGAATAACTTATCTTATATGCATGGAAGAAATGCATTTGTTTCCTTTATACATAGACATTTAATAACATCTTTCTCGGAAACAATCCTCAACCTCACTTTAAATGAAATTTCCTGGATTCAGCTAGAATGTCTGCCTTTACCTCTAACAAGCAGCTACAAAGGTTATATAATATTAAATGAAATATATTTTCAAAGACTGCTTTAAAAATATTAGCCTATGTCAGAATCATCCACCTTTTTATATGTAATTTCAGTACTGTAAAATAATAATTATACTGCATTTTTTTTACTTGTATTTGTGTATTTTCTTCAATAGTATGTGCTATTGTGTCTATGGCTACAGCTCAGCTCAGACGCCTAATATACACCACAGCAGCAGCTCTCTCTCTCTCTCTCTCTCTCACACACACACACACACACACACACACACACACACACACACACACACACACACACACACACACCAACCAGCACACAGGCAAACCCTCCACATGTCAGTAGGAGGTTACTGTGGCTGTGACCAAATGGATCTGCTGTAATTCAGAAGAAATTCTATATATATCCTTTAATTTTGTGCACTTTAAATGCTAAAAAAAAGGCTCATCTGTGTGTATTACAAGCCATTTTGTTGTTGTTGTGTGTGTGTGTCTGTGTGTGTGGTATGGACATACCTATAGCAGGGTCGTTGTTTATATTTACCAAAACACCTTTCTTGTTGTTTTCACATTGTGTTGGAGAAGTTGAAGCCTACAGGTCACACACAGGTGGTCAGACTGGGTTTAAAGGCTGCTACTATATCAAAGAATGACCAACCAGACCAGCATACCCAGTATAAACCATTACATGAGAGTGAATCTATTAATGGATCCTCCCATTGCATCATTATCACGTCATCATCACCGCATCAAGAAACACACCACTGCAGTCATATTAGAGGTTCATGAAAGTCATGGTAACATTTGTAATGAAACGCGAAGAGATGGTTCTTCCATCAGTGACTGTTACACCGTTTTTCCATTTTTTGTCTTTTATTTTGTACAGCTTTCGTGGCTGAATGTGTAATTTTTATTGGTTCAATCTTGCTATAATTGTAATATATTATTTTTGCACACAATCACACGCTCATATTTCTATAAGGGCCTATTGTGCCAACTCGAGATTTGTCTTTTTTTCTTCCGTTTATAATCGTTCCCACACATGTTTCACCTACTATTAGCTTTTATAAGTTTTCTATGCGTCTGATACCTACGCAACGTTTTCCTGCAGTATTTGTTCTTTTATTGCTTTACTGCCAAATGCAGCCAGACAGCGTCATATAGCTGCTTAAGATAGTGGGGGCGCCAAAACAAAGTTAAGGTCAAGTTAGTTAGTTAGTTAGCAATGCACAGCCTAACTAACTACTTCCCACAGTATTACCACATAGCTACTTCTTTGTGAAGAGGTAGATATTAGTTTAACTAAATATGGACTTTTTTTTTAAAGTAGCATCCCATTTATATTTGGTAAAGTTATAGTATTAAAGTTACTTTTACGCACAACAAAACGAGCTCAGTAGCACAATTTAAAATGCAATTTGGTCTCTCAAAACTTTTTAATTGTAACTTGTAAAACTAATTTCAACATGTGAGTAATCTGTTGTTTGCTGGGCTCATACTGTATATGAATGTCACAGTTAAGGCTCAGAACAATTAAATATCACAATATTTTAGTGCACAAGTGCAAAACAGATCAAGGGATAATTATAATAATGATGATGATGGTAATAATTAAGAATCCACATTTCAAAATGCTTCACAACAAACCGATGAATGGAGACAATAAAAGCCACACAAGCTAAAAGAATCATTCACACAAGTGACAGGCAACAGGTCGCTTTAACTTGTTTGTTTGTATTTATATATGGTCATTATATTCTTTTTAACATTTCACTGCAATACAATATTTTGAAGGTGTTTTTTTTAACACTCTCTTTAAACTGTGGTGAAATAGTTTAAGAAATGTCCAATTTTCACCCTACTTTTTTAACATAAATGCAAACTTTGTTGTGCCTGGTGTTTACTGCCTGTGTGGTGAAGGTTGAAAACAAGAGAACTCGACCACAGAGCTGATTTTACCCCCAATAACAACAAACCCAGTCGGCTGTGAGCTATACCTCCACATTGCGTCTGACCTTCAGGCTTTAAAGCCGAGAACAATCTACTTGTCCTCTGACTACAATACTGGCCTTCAAATTAGACCTGCGTTTCTACTGGAGCTGCACAATTTGCATGATAATTTAATGTCCAATTTAAAGTTTTTTTCTTTCCTTTTCTATTTTCTTACGAGTAATACAATAAAGTATGAAAATAAAAATCATACTCACAGAACAACAAAAAAAAGGCATGCGTATATCCGTCCACCAGTGTTTTAAGTCTCTCTTGGTGATCTCCACCGAGGAGAAGGGCCCTAAACTCTGCAGGCATGGCTGCCTTCGCACAATAAAGTGATTTGGGTGCAGAGAGAGGCTTGTTGTTGGTGAATGCTTGGTGGACATCACCTCGACCACAGACGGTCAAAGCCAGTTGTTTTGGACTTGGCCATGCTGAATGTGCTTCAGTGATGGACTTAGCTTATGTGTTTTTGTGGCATCCAAAGTCAACTTTTCCTGCATTTTTCAGCAGCACACACACACAGTGGGCTGTTTTATTTGGCTGTTTGCACGCTCGCTCATCTGCATTTATTATTAAGGTGTATAACACATGAAAAAGAAAAAGCAAGCAGGATGTAGTGTTTTCTAATACAGAGTTTAAAGTTGACGCACACTTTGGTTTGTTTGCTTTGCAGTTTTTTTTCTTTACAAGATTTTCTAACAGCACAGTCATTTTGTGGTCTTGTTATGTCTTTTTGTGGCGCCTGAGCCCTTTTTTTGCACCACCACGCTGCAGGACAAGATAATTGTATCTGACAATGAGTTAACATATTTCCCCTGCTGTGTATTTAAACGTCTTCCAACCATCCTGGTGCGCAGTGATTATACGCACTGAACCCTCATATTTATTTGCATAAAACCCCATTTAATGAGTCGCTTGTGAATCCCACAGGCTTCTTCTCTCTCTGGTTTTGCAGAGGAGAGGTGCAGCCACGGTGGCCCTGGTCGGTCGGTGCCGTTTTTCCTTCAAGCTTTTGCTTTTAAATGTGAACTTCAATGTGTCCAAACCTACACTGTAAAAAAAAAAAAAAAAGTGTAAAATAACGGAAATTTTCCTGCAGCAGGGGCGCCAGGAAATGTCTGTAAAAAAACAAAAAAACAAAACAGTAATTATCTTTATATAATTAGCCTTTATTACTGTAATATTACAAGAAATATTTTACTTTTAACATATATTTATTGTTAGAATAGTCATACACCGTAAATCTAAGACCATTTACATATAAATCACAAATGAAACATGTAATTTTACGTTGCAAAAAGCCCAAATTTACATTAACTCTCAGAAGTTTTGCAAAAAAAAATGTATTTTTACAAGAAATATTTTTAGAATTCCATGAAATCCTTTTCTTCTAACATAAATAGATTAATTGTTAAAATAGAGTCATAAACATCTAAAAAACAGAATAATTATCTTTAAAAATGATCAAGAAAAAGCTTAAATCCAGATAATAAGGATTGTGATTACAAAAAAATACTGTAAGTCTAAGACCATTTACATATAAATCACAAATGAAACATGTCATTTTTACATTTTGTTTCTGTCATTTTGAAATACAGACAAAAAATGAAAAAAATCTTGAAAAAAACTGTAAAAAAATGTTTTTACAGTGTAACTGTTGCTGCAAACTCACTATACTCCAAAAGTGCGCACAATCTATTGACTGATTGAGCGCATGCAGGGTGTCATTACATCGTCATTAAAACTCTGAAGACGATGCTGTAAAGCTTTCAATTAAATATTCCAGCGGTGGTTTGACAAATGTATTTTTCCGTGAGCTATAGGAGCAAAAGGAGGCTGGAGAGGAGTTTCCTCCTGCAGACAGGGAGCCAATGGAGGCTCTCCAATGCGCTCACATGAGTTCCTCCGGTCAGTTTTTTAATGACTGATATTGATGTATGGTAATTCCTTTGGCTTGGATCACATGACACAATTACCTCAAGAATCGATCAAGATGTATTGCAGGTCTGCCTACGTTTCCGATTTTCTCTCCTGCATGGCGAGGTCTCTGGTGCTATAGAATAGATGGACAAAGTTTAACGCACAAAGCTGCAAAAAAAATCCTCTCCTCCTCTTGTTGCAAAGGAGGAAAAGATTATGACGGAATACGATGATCGCAGCTGCGCGTCAAATATGTATTTACCGAGCTGCACTTATTATGTCTCGACGCCCGATTTTACATCAGTCTCCTCCTTTCTACCGCAGACCACTTCGTGTCAGATCAATTTCCCCTATTCTCCCAACATAGCCCATCAGGTCCAACCTGTTCGAGAGGTCGCTTTCAGGGATTATGGACTGGACCATCCCAGCAAATGGCACTACAGGGGCAATTACGCGTCCTACTACTCCACGGAGGAGATAATGCACCGGGACTTGATCCAGTCCTCCTCCAGCACCAGCGGCAGCAGCACTAGCAGGGCGGATTTGCTTTTCAAAAACGAGTCCCTGTACGGCCACCATGCAGGGACCAGCTCTCCGTGCGGTTTCTTCAACGGCGTGGGCCGAAATGGGGTTCTCCCTCAGGGCTTTGACCAGTTCTTGGACTCGGACAAGCCCAACGTGGAGCTCCACAAACAAAAGACAGACTCTGCTGCTGCTGCTGCTGCTGGAGATGCTGAGAATACCAATCAGGCTGCAACCAAACTGGAGGAGCACAAAGCTGACGTCGACGAAGAAGAAGACTCATCCTCCAACTGTGGAGACAAGAACAACCAACAGAGTAAGTCTATTTTTTCCTCTTTGTTCTTGGATATAAGGTGTGCAAAGTGAGACAATAGAGAGTAATATAAAGCATGCACTGTGTCCACGGTGCACAGTGCATGCTCTATAGACTCTCCATTGGCCGTCTCCAGTCCAGGGTTATGTGGCTCTTTATAAGCATGCAAAAGCTTTTTATATCCCTATAAGATTTAGTTTACGGTTGTAAAGGTATTTTACAATGGGAAACCGTTAACTTAACCGTACTTTTAAAGGTTGCCCTTGTGTCTGATAACAAGACTGGAGGTGATGCTGGAAAGTGATTTGTATTGATAGGAAAAAATGGTTTTATTAAAGTTTATTTCATATGTTTATAGGCAATGATGTGCAGGTATAAAAGCACTTTTAGGGAATGTAATAGTCTAGATAAATATGCATGCAAATCACTGTAAGTGTAAGTTTATTTTAATGCACGTTGTTGTTGTTTCTGTCATTGTGTGTGTGTGTGTGTGTGTGTGACGCAGAGAGAGAGGGCCTTTGTGCATAAATAAATAATTAAATAAATATCTGTCAATATCTTATTTTTGTTTATAGCTTATTTTGTATATTGGTAGAATTTCAATTTTTTTATTCTTATTTTATTCTAACGTTTTTATCTATTCTTTTGTTATTATACTGTTTAACTTGCACCAACAACACCAAAGCAAATTCCTCGTGTATACCTCTTACACCTGGCAATAAACACGATTCTGATTCTGATTCTTCTGATTCAACCTGTTAACTGCATTATAGTCTAAATTTCCAGGACTTCTTCTTCTTCCATCTTCATTTATTTTCCTCCCCGTTTTTCTTCTTCTCTTCTTGTTGCAGGTTCATCGACCAAGTCCAGGAAGAAGAGGTGTCCTTACACCAAATACCAGATCCGAGAACTTGAACGAGAGTTTTTCTTCAACGTGTACATTAACAAAGAGAAGCGGCTCCAGCTGTCCAGGATGTTAAACCTGTCCGATCGGCAGGTGAAGATCTGGTTTCAGAACAGAAGGATGAAAGAGAAAAAGCTCAACCGCGACCGCCTACAGTATTTCACTGGGAATCCTTTATTCTGATACCTGACATAAAGTTACACACACACACACACACACACACACACACACACACACACACACACACACACACACACACACACACACACACACACACACTGGTCCCTTCTGCATCATCCTGTTTTTTAAACAGTTTATTTTACACAAATCTGGCATTTGGAAAAACAAATATGCCATCTTTTTTTTTTTTTTTTTTTACTACAAACAATTTCTGCATTTATTTATTATTTGTGTTCACATATTTTCATCTTATTGGCAACCAATATTCCAGCAAAGCGCGCTAAGTGTCGAAATTATTTATATCAAATATATTGTAGGCTTCTTCCTTATTGTGTAATAGTGTCCATTTATAAAGACGCATGTATAATGCACGTTGTGGTGTGAAATAAAAAGTAGACACGACAAATGTTGTATCATATAGTCACGAAAACTTGTCACATGAACTTAACCAAGTCCAACACACACGAGAAAATTATTTTTCTTTTTTTTCCCTCAAGATTCATCAATGGAGAAATAAATTTGGCGCTTGTAGGCCTGTATGGTCCCGTTATTTCCTCTGCTTTCAAACACTGGATTGTTTACTAAACCTTGAACCGTCTAGACAGTATAATAAACGTGGCTGTAAATGTCTAAATAGGGGGCTATTGGACTTTGGTGTCCCAACCCCCCCAGACCACAGGATGCTCTTTCCTGTCTCAAAGTGGTTTCACTCCAGGCTACAAATGTGAATTTCTGCGCATCCAGTCCACATTTAGCTCCTTTTCACATCACTTGTATAATGGTATAGTTGTTAGTTGGGATACAATGGAGGGATTTTCCAACGACGACCAGCCATATGAAAGGATGAGTACATTTTCAAGTTTATCTGCTTTTTCTATCATTCTCAATGTGGCTTTTTTGACGCATTTAAATCTGCTGCAGATCTGAGAAAGATTTCCAATTGTTGGCGAAAAAAAAAGCACGTTTCCATCTTGACTTAATGCAGGTGAAACGTTTCCATCTTTGTGCAGCTTCACTGCCACGACACTATTATAGTACCATGCATTTACATCATAGTGTGCTATCTATTTTTGTAATTGGAGTAAATAAACGCATCATTCCACACAAAACAGTCGCTTTATTGATCATTCATGGGATCATTTTCACTTTAGCTCTGCAGCAACAATTCAGCATCCTTTATGAAAAAAAAAAAAGTTATCTCCAGTTATTTCCCAAAAAGGCTATTAGAAAACTGAGGTTTCATTAAGCGTTTAATTGGGTTGTCATCATGTCCTACAGTGAAATCACATTACCAACTGTGTTGGGTGTTTCTGTCTCTGCTTCCTGCTGTATCCACATGAGGGCAGACTTGCAGCTTTGGCTGCAGCTTTGGCTGAAAGTGGAAACGCAGAATTGAGCCAAATTTAACATCTAAGCTGCATGAAAATCATTTAATGGACGAATAATCCGTTTAACACAGGTTTAGTTTACATTTTTATTTTAATTCTAACACACAGTGGCACGAATTGGGTTGTTTTCAACACATAATAGGCCTACTTTTTATTTTTATGTTGTTTTTATGTCCAATCACTTTTTATTTTATATCAAACCAACGGTACAGACTATACAGCTTCTTTCAGAAAATACCAGCACAGTTATAATGTTAATCCTCATTATTTATTTCACTCAGTTCTCTGTTTAATTGATGCAACTCCCGCGTCTTCCAGACGGCAACTACATCTACAAGTCATGTTCAAGTGTTTCGAAAGGACAGACTAAATAAATGTAATTCTACTTTTGTCATATGAAGCTTTAAAATACAGACTTCGATCTTCACCTGAACGCCGCACAACCTTACAGGCCATTTAAATGTGTCTCTATAGACTCCAGATATTATGACATTGTGGGGGATTATTGACGTAAATGTGCTTTACTTTTCCTTTCATTTAATTTCACTTTGCAGCTGTATAACTGTTAAATTATCGTTTATCTGCGTCTGGCTATTTGCTTTTAAGAATATAAGAGTTACTGCAAAAAAAGGACAGAAATTTTGCCTGAAATTACAACAATATTGTCCTTTTTTTTCGAGTAACTCTAGGCCTACCTTTAGGCTGTATGTTTTAGTTGTTATATACTCTACCCTTACGTTTGAAATATCACATGGCTCTTCTGGTGTTTGCTTTAAATTATTATTATTATTATTATTATTATTATTATTATTATTATTATTTCTATTTCATAACCCGAGGTCCAATTTGTTTTTCCACATTTACGGTACTTGTGTAGCCTACATTTTGTGTGTATATGAATTGTTGATTATACCTGAAGAATATACTCGCATATTAAAGTTTTTTTCAGTTCAGTGCGTCCCATGATATGCAAAATAGACTTATCTGTTTGAGCAATTGTCATTATTCGAAACATGATTATTAAAACAAAAATGGTGTCCGTGTTGTCTGAGTTAGTTTTTTTTTCTTCTTCCTTTAAAATAACTGAAGGTGGTAAAACGATGAATGCATTTTTTTTTGTTTTTTTACACATATTCAGTGATTAAATTTGGGTTAACAAGCCTTTATTTTGTTTGTGAATCCTGTGATGTTGAGATGATTTGCATAGTCTATTATATGCTTATTTACAACCAACTGTAAATATCTAAGATCCTTGAAGACAGAACCTCTCAAACACGTTGTAGGATTATTCAAAGCTTGTCGCATAAATACCAAATATATGATTATTCCATGCTGCATTTATTGAGCTTTGTTTATTTGTAAAATACCTGTGGGATCGTTGCTATTTGTGGCCTGACTTCAGAGTTTCGGTCGATGGTTATTTTCAGGTTCAAAGTGTTTTTTTTATTTTTTCCCCTCCTCAGTTTAACAGGCACACTTTATCTTGCACACATTTGCATTTGACTTCCTTGCAGACAAAAACAATGGAGCCCTGAGCAAAATAATCCCCAGACTGTTCACACCAGCCAGCTTTTTTATTTTCATCGGACATCGGAAATACCTGTGGAAAAAAATGTAAATAAAGATAATGTGCTTAATAATCTGTGCAAATAATAAAGGACACTTTTCTATCCGTCTTAATTAAGTGGGAGTTTATTTGAAAGGTTGCAGGATTATAATGTTGACCTTCATGCGTACAGACAGAGCTTCTTAGCTATATTTAAAATGTGTGAATGATGGACACATTTTACCTTCTAGATTATTTATTACATGCTGTTTCAGATGCTGCAGGGAATCTAAATGTCCTTACATTTATTTTATTTATTTAACCTTCATTTAACCAGGTTAGTCCCATTGAGATTAAGAACCTCTTTTCCAAGAGAGACCTGATGGCCAAGACGGTCAGCAGCAAGAACACAAAGTTGCAGACACAAATAGAGATAAAATACAATTCACAAACACTGAAAGCACTAAAATTTGCATTAAAAGAGAACTGCATCAAATGTCTTGGTGCTGTTTGATTGCAAAATAAATCAACAGGGAAAAAAAAATCCAATGCAAGAAATAAAACAAACCCTGAAATAATTAAATATTGACAGAGCAAACAGTATATTAGCAATGTGCCATCTTTATTATGTTATCCATTCTTATATCAATTCAAAAAAATATTTGACACAGTGAAATGTAAACAGTTAATGGGGACACTGTTGTCCAAAAAAACAAAAAAAAAAACACCATTAAATTCAGTAGAGATGGTTACATTTCTCAAACCCTGAAATAATTAAAGATTGACAGAGCAAACAGTATATTACCAATGTGCCATCTTTATTATGTTATCCATTCTTATATTAATTCAAAAAAATATTTGACACAGTGAAATGTAAACAGTTAATGGGGACACTGTTGTCCAAAAAAAAACCAAAAAAAAAACCAGCATTAATTTCAGTAGAGATGGTTACATTCTTTCACAGTCTGCAGTTGTCGCCTATGCGCCATATAGGCATTTTACGCACACATACACACTCCCTTTCCTTCGTCTCCAACACAAAGAAAACACACATCCTTTGAAGCATTGAACTGTTTGAAAACATTTCATAGAAATTCAGTTGTTGCAAACGTGAAATCCAAACGAAAAGGGACTATTTTCCCACTCAAATCGTCTCTTTTTTTTTTAAATGTGATTGTTTTGGGTTGAACAGCCTCGGTTAAGTCTGCAAAACCAATTTCAAGTCCGTGTTGTAGGTGTCGCTGTTGACCACGTCTGCATCCGCAGTGCCAGTGAGTGCGCACACAGAGAGAGGAGGCTGCGTCTCAAGGCCATTTTCAAATCTCATTGGTGGGCTTGTCATGTGGTCTGGGATGGCATCCTGACTTTACACGGAGATTGTTTTTTCCTAGATATGTCATCTTACAAAAGGGACATCTCTCTCCTCCTTAAAGAACTTAACCCTAACCCAAAAATGTCCTTCCCCAGTAGCTCTCCTGCGGCAAACACATTTCTAGTGGACTCTTTAATTGGTGCTTGCAGGTCGGACAGCTTTTACTCCAGCAGCAGCAACATGTACATGCCGTCTGGCTCAGAAATGGGAACTTACGGAATGCAAACCTGTGGACTCCTGCCGTCTTTCGTGCAAAAAAGAGGGGAGGTCAACCACCACCAAAATGTGGGCATGAATGTCCACTCGTACATACCTCAAATAGACTCAAACTGGACTGATCCGAGCAGACCCTGCAGAATAGAGCAGATGTCAAACTGTACATTCTCACAGAGCATAAAGGAAGAGAGTAACTGCTGCATGTACTCTGATAAGAGAGTGCAAAAAGTCAGCTCGACAGATGTCCCAGCTTATTCTAATGTTATTTCCGAGGCTTGTCCTGTCGATGGTCCAGAGATCCCGGTTCCAGGGTATTTCAGACTGAGCCAAACTTATGCGAAACAGCAGGAGAACTACTGCCATGCACCTCCGAGTCCAAACCCAACACTGCTGCAGCTCAAACCGCAGCCCTCCTCCAACAACTCGGTGCCTGCAAATTTCGCAGAGGTGGTGGAAAAGAAAAGTGAGGACGACGTCCAGCAGAAGAACCCCGAGACCTCAAGGACACCGGTCCCTGCAGCAGAAAGCCCAGATCCCAAGTCCAGCAGCTCCGGACTGGAGAAAAGCTGCTCCATGGAATCCGCCTCTGTGTCCAGTCCTGAGCTGCTCCACAAGGAAGGCAAAGGTGGGTTGGCTACACAATGAAAAGCTTTTTATCTTGCAGTGCTGTGCTGAGAAGGCTCCAGCATCATAAAAAACAAAGTATAAAACACAAACAACCCTAAAGTCGTAATGTTTAATGAGAGTCTTTCTCAGGTTGCAGTAATGGGCAACAGAGAATGGTTTTACCATCATGCAGCATGCACACTGTGTGTCCTCTATTTCCTCGCATATTTAAATGCATTAATAATGTGCATTTAAAAAAATAATTTCACATTATGTTGCTTTGTATTTGCACTGTTTTTAGAACTTGTGAAATGTGCATATGTGTTTGCATATAAATGCTAATTAAATAACTCCAGGAGCTTCTCAAATTGGTGCATTTTGCAGCTCTATGCGTAATTGTGGATAGTTGAGTCTTTAACTAGAAAAACTGTGACATCAATTTAAAAAAAATAATTTCACATTATGTTGCTTTTATATTTGCACTGTTTTTTCAGAACTTGAAATATGTGTTTGCATATAAATGCTAATTAAATAACTCCAGGAGCTTCTAAAATTGGTGCAATTTGCAGCTCCATGCGTAATTGTGGATAGTTGAGTCTTTAAGTCAAGTAAAGTCAAATTTATTTCTATAGCACATTTAAAACAACATGAGCTGACCAAAGTGCTTTACAGACATAGTGCAGAATAAAAACAGGTCAACAGAGCAGACAACAAAAGACAGCTTTAACTAGAAGGTGACAAAATCACAGTTTGAAATGCTTTTTTTTAAGTTGCTAATTTTAACAATTTAATCAAACATGTTAATGCATTTGAAAGCTTTCATTAAATTAATAGAGTTTTTGCTCATCATGCTTCAAGCTGTATAAAGATGTGTTGTCCTATGGCGCACGGTTTGATCATTTGGGGGTTTAATTTCATTTCTATTTTATTAGTGGTTGTCATGTACGTGACTAATAACACCCCCTGCTTTTTATTTATTCTGGGAAAACATTTATTTCCCAGAGGTAAAATCCAAAAAGCAGCAGGTGAGAGTTTTGTTAAAGCTTGAATCACATGAATGTCTTTCTGATTTGAATCTTTCTTAGACTGCGACAGACCGACGAGCAACTGGTTAACCGCAAAGAGTGGGAGAAAGAAAAGATGTCCCTACACAAAGCACCAGACCTTGGAGTTGGAGAAGGAGTTTCTCTTCAATATGTATCTGACCCGAGAGCGCCGCCTAGAGATCAGCAGAGGCGTCAACCTGACCGACAGGCAGGTCAAGATCTGGTTTCAGAACCGCAGGATGAAACTGAAGAAGATGAACAGAGAAAACCGCATCCGAGAACTCACCTCAAATCTCACCTTTTCGTGAGCTGTGCATGTTATATATCTGTGGTTATAGAGCGTCTTTTTTTTTTCTCTCATGTTCAGTTTGATGCTTTGGTGGCATTAGACGTTTATCTGCAATTTCAACGAAACTGTGACTATATATATATATATATATATAAATATATATATAAGCCAATTTTAGTACTTTGTGTGTGTCGTCGTGTGTTTGTTTTATTTTATCACAGGGTAACACTTTTTTTGGTCTTAAATTATTGGAGATTTCTTCTAGACATGGATGTCCTATTGTGTCGCCGAGCTGTTTTGGAAAAAACTCTTTATTTTCAGTCATGAAAGCACATTTATTGTCGTGTATAGTGCAACATTTGTTTTACAGTATTTGCTCAGCAACTGAAATGTGTTTCTATGGCTGGAAAAAAAACGATGTTAAATCTGTGAATTTCTTGCATGTTTGTGCATGTATCTTGCAATAAATTGTCTAATAATATCGTTTTGTGTTTGCTTATGCTTTTCAAAGTCTTAAAGGTTTACAATTATCTCAGTTAGCGCTTATTTGCTTTGACGCAGGCATTATAGTTTGCGTAAAATGGTCACGAAAAGGAGGGGAAACAAAGAAAAATACATTTTCTAAACGAGCCTTTACTGCAAGAGAGGAAATAGTGTTCCAGAAATGTTCCTAATGTGTTTCTAATTTCACTCAATTAGAGCACAATTGTTTCTCATTTCAGCTGGCTGTGAGCCTACAAGCTTAAAAACATGAAAATATTTAGTTTGTGGTCAACCCAGCACTTTTAACACATGCGGTTTTTTAGTTGTTGGGATACAATACGTAGCCTATTATTGCATGTTTTTAAAGATATATAAGACAAACTGAAAACTAGAGTGATATTTGTGAATTTAAGCACAAAAAACTAAATCTAAGATAACAAAAATGCCCCATGCAGCCTCTCTGTGTAGAGAGACAATAAGAGGCGGAGGTCTTATAATGAAATCAATATGGTGTTTTTTTGTTTTCAGCTCTTGTTTGTGACTAAACCAACAGTCAACCATCGGACTGGGTTTGTTATGTTCAAGCACAAATTCACAGGCAGCTCTTCTCTTCCTTTCATTCACAGGCCTCAGTAGCCTCGTTTCTTTTCATTGCGCAGAATAACTTCATATTTTCTGATTATTATGTGATGAAATGACATGTGACCGCCAGTCTGATCCAATCTGCACATTTGACCTAAATCCTCACTAGATTTCCCTTTAGACACGTGCTTCTGTTTTTCTGGACTGAAGGTCAACAAACTGTTTTTTTTCCCCCCAAAACAAGCTCAAACATTAATTTCTACTAAAAAAAAAAAAAAAGAAGTTGCATTTAAATAAGCTTTCAGACAGCAAAAACACAGACGGACTTTGCTTCTCCTTTAGTCTGTTCTTTTTTTTTATTGACGGCATGTATAATCACACGCACCTCATAAAACATTTATTGATGCATAAAGACATTATTACCCTCCTTTGAATGAATACAATCATTTTCACAACTGCCGTTTCCGGTCTTAGCTTTTAAAAATTAAACCAACCCCAGAAAATATGTTTCCTCACCGAATATTAACAAAGGATCCAGCGCATTGTGAACGGAAATGGCGTCTGTTATTTTACAACATGTTATTACATCTATTTTTTACGAGGAAGCCCGTAAGTCCATAAAGCATTTTACTAGCATTGAGGGTATCAGGACGATATTAGAAGAGTTTTTCTCCAACATTAAGATGTTTGGTGGACTGGGTGTGTGTGTGTGTTGGAGGATAATATGTCTTATATTCCTTTTTGCGCACAAACAGACAAAAAAACCCCATTTGCATTCATTTGAGCGACTGTTTTCTCCCTCCAGTCACATCTTTTTTTTTTATACTTTATTTTTTTCCCTTTTTTCAAGGCTGTTTTCATATATGCAATCCTACTGTTTGTAATTACAACAGTATATAAACCAACTTTTAAGTAGATGAGCTTTACAGACAAACCCATCAATTACACTATAGAGAAAACAACCTCAACATTCAAAACCAAAACAAAACCAGGAAAAGAAATAACAATAATAATAATAATGACAAAAAGAAAGAGTAGAGTTAAAAATACAAAACAAAGCAAACAAAAAAACAATTGTTGATCTTATTTCATGCCTATTTTGTCTTGTGATCTCATGTCACGTCGTTATAAAAGACACATTTCCATTGGAGGATATTGTTATAGGCTATAGGAGTTCACATGACTGCTGTTTTATAGTGGGTTTATATCTCCTGTGGCATGATTATTATTTTAATATTCCCATAATATCCTTATAGAGGCTATACTGTGTCTAAAAAAAAAAAACACACATAACAAAAAAAAAAACAATAATAGTACAAAAATACGAGAGTAATAATAAATGAAATCAACACATAAATTAATAAAAAAAATCCAGTCACATCTGATGGGGCTTTTTTATTATATGTGAAATGAAAAGCTAAATTAAACCTGACTTAAAAAAAAAAAAAAAAAAAAAAAAAGCAGCAGAGCAGAGCAAAGGCAGGATTGATTTACTCTCTGTATTGGTAAATATGACCACGTGATCCATGTAACCAATCCCTGTAGATGCGGGCCAGCAAAAAATACTATGATTGTTCATAGAGAGGGACGCTTCCACATAACAGTGCAACAAGCCTTATTATATGAGTAAGGAAGAGATCACAAAAAAATGTCTTCCAGTGGCACCCTCAGTAACTGCTATGTGGACGCTGTGCTGGGCCAGCAGCAGCAGGAGGCTGTGGAGGATGTGTACGGAGGAGCGCGCTTCATTCCGGCTCCGCACACGGTGACCTCGAGGCCGTCAGGTGGTGGTGGTGGTGGTGGAGGAGACAACGCAGACTTCTCCTCTTCTTCTTGCAATTTTGCACCAAAGTCCAGCGTTTTCTCGTCGTCGTTTCATCCGCAGGGGATTTATCATCCATACATGCATCACCACCACCACCACCACCAGATACACCAGTCGCATCTGCCCGCCTCGGACGGCAGATATGTCGGCGTGCGCTCCTGGATGGATCCGCTCTCCAACCACGTCTCCAACCACGTTTCCTTCGCAGGATTTCACTCCAGCAGTCGGCCGTATGGGACAAAACCAGAGGTGTTGCATCCACCACCACCACCACTACAAGCACCACCATTATCACTACTCAAAGCCACAGATTGCGACGCGTCGGAGGCAGAAGCTCCTCGTGAATACGCGCGTGGAGTATCGGAGTGCGCGGAGCAAAAAGCGAGCAAAGAGCTCAGTGGAAGTGAGCTTTCCATCCACAGCGAGCCCAAAGAGGAGAAACAACAACAACTTGACCCAAGTAAGTAAAAAAACGAAATCCTGATTTACAACCTCGAAGAACTGTATGAGCTGGGTGTGTAAAACTGGAGGTTTTACTAACCTATAAAAGTGTCTCGTATGGGCTGCTATACCTCGGCTACCTCGAGGAAGGGGAGAAAAAAACCCGCCCTGCTCGGGTTATTATAGGGGATCCTGTAATAAGTTTTTCGTGTCACAGGACGCCCAGAATATAGACACACATTGCTGCTTTTTTTTCTTTTAATGAGATTTTACCTGAGCTAGACTTTAGGGATAGATATTTTCTATATGTTATCTTATATAGTAAAACATGAAAAACATACAGGCCCTCTTATGGATCATCTTTGCGCATTGTCTATCACACTAAACAACCTCTCATTTAGCTTTTTAATTTCCTGCAACCACACCAGTGTGTCACACATTGCTGCTTTTTTTTTTTTATGAGATTTTACCTGTGCTAGACTTACGTGATAGATATTTTCTATATGTTATGAACCATCCAGACCTCTCAGGTTCATCTGGATCAGGTCTGCTTTAGTGTCCCCTTAGAGTCAGAACTAAACATGCAGAAGCTCAGTTTTTATGCACCAAATATCTGGAACAAGCTCCCAGAAACCTGCAGGACCAACTCCAACTCTAAGTTCTTTTAAATCAAAGCTTAAAACCTTCCTGTTTTGCTGCTGCTGCCTTTTATTAAACCAGATAATGATCTTATACTGCACTAGAGCTTTTACTCTTGTGTGTTATACTCTATTTTAGCTTCTATCCTTTAGCTTTTATTTTTAGCTTGTTTTTATTTTCTAATCTTTAATGTTTTTATAACTGTTTTAATTATGTCTTAATGTTCTTTTTGCACTTTGTCGCAATGCTCTTGAATGTTTATGTAAATCACTTTGAATTGCTCTGTTGCTGAAATGTGCTCTACAAATAAAGCTGCCTTGCCTTACCTATAGTAAAACAGGAAAACATACCAGGCCCTCTATATGGATCATCTTTGCGCATTGTCTAACACACTAAAACAACCTCTCATTTAGCTTTTTAATTCCCTGCAACCACACCAGTGTCCTTACAGATCCCTAATCTGAGAACCATTTACTGCAGTTTTAAAATCATCATAAAAACATCCTCACATGTGTGTTTTACTTCATATAACCTCCCATATATTATCTGTTTATTTCAGACAACCCTGCAGCAAACTGGATTCACGCCCGCTCCACGAGAAAGAAGCGATGCCCGTACACTAAATATCAGACTTTAGAGCTGGAGAAGGAGTTCCTCTTCAACATGTATTTGACCAGAGACCGACGCTATGAAGTGGCTCGCATACTCACTTTAACCGAGAGACAAGTGAAGATCTGGTTCCAGAACAGGAGGATGAAGATGAAGAAGATGAACAGAGAGAAAACCAACGGCAGAGATCTGCTATGAAATCACTGCACATCTATTTGACACACCAACAAGGAAGCCATCTGAACAATTAAATTCATTTTATTTGGTAGGAGCATGGTGGTAGCCATTTTAATTTTTATTAGACCCCTCTATAGCTTAATATTGCGTGTCAGTGTCATGAAGTGTTGGCCACATATGCGTCAAAATAACGTGCAGGAATTTGTCTTGGTGACATTCAGACTGGATCCGTCAAAATACTGTTTTTAAATGGTATTTTCTCTGTTTTGCATTTTACACAACAAGCAGTTTGAGATGTGTTGAGCCTCTCCTCAGTAGGAAACTGTGTATTGCTTTTATAGTTGTTAAGAATTTGGAGTTGTATATATAAAACATTTTCACAGCTGGAATATTTTGACTGTCTGTTGTCGGTACACACACACACACACTGAGATGCTAAAACCATTTTCCACAAAGACTTTTACTTTGAAATTGTTGCCCCTATAATGAAAAACATAGCCGTGCGTAATGCTTCCTCACCAAGCAAATTATCCTTAATTATCTCCAACATCAATGCGTAAAATTAACAAATTTCCTTTAATTTATTTAACAACCTTTTTCTGCACGTTTCTGGCACACTTTGTGGTTTATTTCATTTACGTAATTAGATTTTTTTTCAAGATAAAAAAAAAAAAAAATCCCACCCCTGAGGTCTTGTTTTCAATAAGAATGCTACTGCGGCACCAAGTCTGGCAGCCACACAATTTAACAACACAAATAGTGTTTCACAGTTTTTTTTTTTTTTACAATTTTCTTATTTGCAGCCAACAAATGAGATTAAATGGATTTAAACCGCTCTTTAATCCTAAAAAGGTTGCATAATGTATGTTGAATTTCACTTTAAAAAAAAAAAGAAACAGTGGATTTGAAACGTAGAGTAATAAAGTGTTTACGATTGGGAGAGGTGTTGCGGCGGATTTTCAATTTATTGTCCAACTTGTACGAATAATTACTTTAAAGCAGGAAGAAGCTCGGTCCAATAAAGCTATAGAAATGGCTAGACGTCTGGCCTAAATGAGTTTATGGTCCTGGCCAGTAATTACACTCTCCTTTGAAACCCCCTTTTTCTGGGGCGTTTGCGTCTGTTGCTGACAAACAGAATGTAGACACTTTTCCACAGGGTGTCTGGTCGATGAATTGTTTTAGAGGAAACCACCCCCAACCTTAATGGTCACGTTTATTCACCAACTGCACTTCCCACCGATGGGAAAAAAAAACTTAACTTTGACTGGTGTCCGATGGAGTTATTTACCTTCTGGAGAATTGATTTTATATTGAAATGTAAAACCAGGAAATGTGTCCTAATTTTACTCCCACACAAGCTGCACCAGAGGGAACAAAATACACCTTGATAATTTTAGATTGTTCTTAAAATTTGTGCAAATAAATGAATGACAACATTTTTAAAGTCACTAGTCTAATCAAATGGATAAAAAAACTAAATTATACAGAACTAAATCCTCTGTTGGAGCAGTATATAGGCTTCATTGGAGAAGTAACGAGAGCGCTAGAGGGCGATATTGGTCTGTTGGTCTCAGTTACAGCCATTCATTCACAGCTGGAACATGGAGGTTGTGTTGGCAACACATGGACCATAACATACAACATGCATTCATTGATTTATATGAAAGAGAGCGTGTTTTTGGAGGCATTTAGCTCTGAATATCCTTTATAGAACTGCAGGTTTTTGGATTGTGAACATCTAAAAGTCCAGACATCAGTTTGAAAGCAGTGATAATAATACAAATTTTGGTCCTGAATCGAAATCTGTTGTTATTGGAAAAAATATATAGTACTCTTTTTTAATAGTTGCAAAGTTGAAAGTCCTAATTCATATTGCATCTCAGCAAAAATGTCATAGCCTACATTTGCACAAAACAGCAGCCAGTATTAATCGATAGTAAAAGGGAGCAGCCTCAGTCCATCATCATTTACAGAGGACAACAACAGCAACGATTATAATCAACTTTCAGAAATGCATTCATCTAAATTTACCATTCAAACGCCATATATATATATATATATATATATATAAACTTAATCAAATTGATTTAGATGTTGTTTAAATGTTGGTGCAGCGAAGTAGTATTTTGTTGTCCTTGTATAATGAAACATGAAAATATTGATGACAGACTAGTATTCTATTTTATGTGCTGCCAAACCTAACAAATTCAACTTTCATACTGTTTAAATCACTGACATGGACAAAGCAGAGTCAGAGTGAGCACATAATGTGGTGGTATATTGGGCCTTTGGAAGAAAATAAATATAATTTATTTTATTTTTTCCTTTTTCCAAAAGGCAAAGCCTACTATTAACACAAACATGGCACATAATCATTATTAGAATTATAAAATTCAATACACTGCAAAAGAATAATTAAAACAAGGCAATGAAGGTTTCTGTGGCTCTAAAAGTGAGTAAGTAGCACAAACACACACTTTTGGCCCCTGATTGTAGACTATACTAATTTCCATTATCTGGTGCCAAACCTTCTGACCATAATAAGCTTCAGGATTGTGGCATTTCCTATTTATTATGTATATTATTTGGTGAAAACGCAGCGGTGTGCTGGTGTGTTTTAATTCAGTCTGCAGAGAGAGAGTGCGTCCTGAGGCGTTAAAGTGAATTAAAAGTGATGATTGTCGTGCAGTTTCTAGTTGTTCAGAGTATCCAAACTCTGGCAGCCGATGGATAGAAAACATTGAAGCAATTAGAGGAAATGTTGCATTGATGGTTTGCGTTTTTGTGCGTATACAGAGTACAGTGGTGACTGTCACGGCTGAAAACTTGACCCCAGAATGACGATGTTCAGCTTCTCTATATTTAAAAAATATATGACTGCATGATTACACGCTGTTTACATGCGCACAATGACGGGATCAAACCTTTTCTTTGATAACGAGAAACATGCGATTATAGGAGGGGATTTCTGTCAACATGCCCATTTCACCCATTTCACCCATTTCACCCTCACTGTATCCAGCACCGTTACAGATGGTCATGTGTCTCTGTCCCTACAGGTCATGTGTGGGGGTCACAGAGCCTATTTCACTCATGTCATTAGCTACAGTCATGTTACACCCAGTAGATGCTGCTGTGTTGCTCCATATTCACACACTATATCTGTCCAGTGTCTCTGTGGAGGATGTATGAAAATAAGAGCTGTGGAAATTAGCTGTGTGTGACCAATTGGGAAAAACACTTGGGCTAATGTTCCCAGAACAGTGTGCAATAGTAAAGTACATTCATGGACAATATGTGAAAGTATAAAACGTTTAGCCTAGCAGTCTATATGTGTGTGTGTGTGTGTGTGTGTGTGTGATCCTATAGCCTACTTAAGTAAAAGTACCAATACCAAGATAGATAAATAGATAGATAGATAGATAGATAGATAGTAACTTTATTGATCCTGAGGGAAATTTAAGTTTCCAGCATCACAGTTCCATAGTGCAAAACATGTTAGTAAAAAGGCAGTAAAAAAGTTAGTAGTGCAAAGTACAAAGTACAACAAAATATACCAGATATAAAAATACAAGGAGATGAAGAAAACTGTTAAAACTGAATATAGTGCAGAAGAGACTGTTAAAAATGAGTATAGTGCAAGAAAAGTCCTGCATTGGAAGTATAAATAGCCTATCAGCAAAATGTACTTAAAGTATCAAGAGTAAAATTACTCATAATGTTAAAAAATTACGAGTGTGAGTGTTTTACTAGTGTATAGTGTATTATTATTACTGATGCATCTATGTGTAATTAGTGTTACTTTTGTAGTCGGTCAGGTTGAGCTGATTTTAGTTCCTTAGTCTGCAAAGTAACTAAAGCTGTCAGATATATGTAGTGGAGTAAAAAGTACAATATTTCCATCTGAAGTATAAAATAACATGAAATCAAGCAAAGTATATAGGCTACAACCTCACATTTCTACTTAAAGCAGCAATGGGTAGAAATGGAGCAAATATGATTAAAAAAAGTTTTTTTTAATGAAATGGTGCTAACTTTCTCATTTTACAGCTAAACTGTACACTACAAGATGTTTCTGAAAACATTTGAGGCGAGAAATAGGCATTAAAGTAACAGAATATTAATTTCATATTTGATCAGCTCTCCCTAGTTTGACTGTTTGATCGGAGTTTGCCAGTGATTGACAGCTGCCTCCATTGAATGAACAGCCAATAGGAACGCTCTCTCTCTGAAAAGACCTGTGATTGGCCAAAGTCTCCCGTCACGGGTTCGATTTTTTAAAAGCCTGAAAACAGAGCCATGAGGAGGTGCAGAAGTCTAGTTTTCTCACAGAACAGTGTAATTACAATATGCTGAAAGGTTATTATAGAATGTTTGCCCAATGATGCCAAAAAACATTCTGCGTACTGCAGGTTTAATACTTGAGTAAATGTACTTAGTTACATTCCACTTCCAGACTACATTCAATATATTGTCTCTTATCCAATCCAATAACGCGCAGGGATACTCTTTATAGAGGGAATTGTGACGTCCCACATTCTAGAGCCGAACGTTGTGCGTGTGATTCTATTGGATAAGAAGAGCATGGAACACTGAATGAAACAATGTAGCATTAGTATGGAATGCATGTTGAATCACGATGGATCTGATCATCATGTCTATTTGGCAATAATGACACAAGTGTGACGTGTTGGTGTGCGTGTGTGGGTGATGTCGTTACTTTCTTGGCGCCAGACTTTGCTAATATTATTCTGAGTCCATGTAATTGGGAAAAGCAGAGTATATGCCTATGAGTAAATATGATGCACTGGAATTGTCAGTGCTACCAACATGGTGTAAAAATATAACAGCCTCTGCATATTTGGGTTAATTACAGAAGAATCACCTTTAGGCTGCGCATAAATTAGGCCTATATGCTCTGTGATGAAAGTAAACATCATTTGAGCTTAAAGTGGCAAAAATCCTTAAGATTTCAGTCCTGATTGATTTAGAATTTCTATTTGAGTAAAAACAATGGAAATGTGCCCACAATTTAGCAGTCTGGAGTCTTTTTGTTGATACATGGGCATAGAGAGAGAATATGAAAAAATGATAATAATGAGCTTCAGGCTTTCAGAATTGTGTGCATGGTTTCATTTTTGTGTGTATACAATGGATAAAAACTGTAATATAACATTATTTCCCGGGAATGTCACCATAGACACCCAGTTTATAATACTGCAAAGATATAAGTATTGTCATACTTTCGTCTGTGGGCCATATAGCCTCACTCACCATTGTGTTACTTCATTTAGAGAATGACTTAACAGACATGTATTTAAATGAATATCTCCGAGATTGCCACTTTATACGTTGATGTTACATTACCATAACCTATACTTTCCTGTTAGGCGCCTCTCTTGTTAAACACGTGTATTTAAATTCACATGTTTTTATTTTGAAATATTTTTTTTAACTCAAAACAAGCCTTATGGAAATTTAAACGCACATAAAGACATATCATTTACTGTGCTTCTTAACTGATATGAAAGGAAGCTAATTTGATTTAATATTCTTAAAACATGATAAGTTGGAATACTATGAGAGAAGAAACAGGAAGAAAGAAAAGACATGGAAAGACTGGCTACTCTGTGCTGTCCTGTTGGTTGCCACATCTTTATTAGTCCTCTAGGTGTCTTACAGTGTTGCAGCTGTGATGTTTAGCTTGCCACCTCCATCCACTGACCACATGTCTTTATTTCTTTTCCCCCCAAATATCAGTCAGGAATGTTAAACTAAAGCAGTGGAGGGTAAGTCAAGTCAAGTCAAATTTATTTCTATAGCACATTTAAAACAACATGAGCTGACCAAAGTGCTTGACAGACATAGGCAGAATAAAGAAAATGATGGTAATGCTGTCTAGTTTCCTTTCTTATGACACAAAGGACATCTATCTATCTATCTATCTAACTAGCTCTAACTTGTATTTTGAAGTGCATGTTTGATGTGTGCAGCTCATCTAACGGACCTGGAGCAGACACCATTTGTTTCCCCCTAATCAAAGGAAATGGCCAATGTGAGCTGGGCGCTATAATTTGTCTTTTTGGCTCTCCATCATTCATTTAGTGCTCACTGGTTCACCACCATATCACACACTGGAGCTATAATACCATCCGCCCAGAGAGCAACGTGGCGACTCGAATAAAAGACTGGGAACATCATGTAAGAAGGAGCAGACAAAAAGTCCTGTATATATCTGCACCGAGACTAACGCGATGATAATCCAGGTATTTTTGCTCCTCCTATAGAATGACCTTGTCCCAATGGACTACACTGGACTATAGAGTTACACTATGTACTTGTGCAATGCAACAAATGCTGGTCTCTTGCATTACGCACATGCACACACACACGCACACAGCTATAAGACAGGAAACCAGAGGCCGAGCCATAGCCTGCCTGCATGGCTATAAATCGCACAGTGCTGACTCTGGCATGCCACCAGATGAACAAGAATGAAATGAAAGAAATTCCTTTTTTTTTTTTTTTGTTGCTGAGGATTTGTCCACATGGACGTGATAACAGTTTGTAATATTTAGCCTTTAAATCTTGAGGGTCAAAAAGCGTGAAAAATTTGCCATATGCCATAATTTATTTCTCCCTGATTTTGACTACATATTTGTGAATAACAGCAGGCCTGTAAGGGCGCGTAGAGAGAGGACGATGATATGCAATATGTAGCCTGATATGACGCACAATTCAAAACACATTTTGTCGTCTAGAACGTTAATTTAGGATGAACGCGTAAAGGCCAATATCACAATATATCAGACCATGTAGTTTTTGTTTCCATTTTTTTTATTTATTATATATTTATATATATATATATATATATTTATTTAAATGAATATTAGTTATAATGAAGCCTAATAAGATAGCTGGTTTAATCATGGGACATTTTCTTAACAGTTGGTGCATATAGGCCGCTTACTGAAAAAGAAGAAAAAAATAGAAATAAAAGCACATGATGTTGTCCTTTCATTGGCACAAAAAAGCGTCCAGACATAATTTCTAATAAATGTTTTTTTTAATTAAAGTTAAACAGAAATATGTCGCCTTTAATTCGTAGCAAAGCAAACATTGCTTATATATATATATATGCTTATATTAGATATGGCAAAATCACCAAACATGGTGATTTTGCCATATTTTTAAGAAAAAAATATACCTTTTACACATTAATATCTTATGGTTTTTTTGTTATACTAACGAATGTGCATTATGATGAAGCTAAAAACTAGTCTAACTGCTCTTTTGCACTTTAAGATTATAACATTTTATGGTTGAGTGATGGAAACAAAACCCCTCTTGTTGTTTTCCTCTAGAGGAGGCTTCTGCTATTATGCGCAAAGATGGGCAGAACTGCTGCAGTCCAAATTCCTTTTTTGTGCGAGGACAATTTACAACTTGGTAATAGACCTTTTTATGTGCCTCCATCGCCTGTCATTGGATGCCACTGGTCATGTGTGAGAGGCAAACGTCTTCATGGCTCTTTTCCTGATTTCCCAGGCGATTTTTTCTTCCCACTGCATTCTGCTTCTATATGGCGTTCAAACCGATGCTGCACGGTCGGGCTTTCTTTAAAAAAAAAAAAAAATTGCATTCGTTTCATAAACGTCTGATCAGCACATATTTGCACCACTGAGCTGCTCATTCTGCTGGATGACAAGAGGAGCAACTTTCTACATATCTGACCTCTCCACACACACACAGCAGCAGCAGCAGCAGCTCTTCACTGCTTCATTATCCAAAATGCTCTGCAGAGGTAAACCTCCAAGAATCAACATGGATTACCTCCCAGCTATAGGTAAGCTTTCTGGGTGCTAATAGGGTTTTATTATTAATGTGTGTGTGCATGTGGAGTTTGACAGCTTCCTGTTTCATTAGTCATGTAAATTAGCAGCAAGGGTGATGATGGCTCTGGTGTAATTTGGTTTGTTTCAACGTGTTGCTGGATGTATTGAAATAAATAGTTTTTAAACGCAGAAAAAATGATGTTAGTGTTGATGAAAATGTGCCTTTATAATGCTAATAACAATTCACGAATCAAATAGGGATATTATAAGAAATAATTAAACTTGATTCTTAAACCTTGGAAACCTTTTCATTTAGGCTCACACCTTTCTATTTGAAGATTATTCTCCAGAAATATAGCTCTTGTTTAAAGTCAGTGATGATGTTTGAGAAGTATTTTTTTTTATGCACATAACTGAGTGCAGTTTCAGCTTCATGTATTGAACTAAACATCCTCCATTTCGTTTTTTTTTTAGTTTTTAGCACACCAACGAGACTTTTTTATTCATATGTTCCTCAGTTTATTTAAGCCAAACTTCTATCATTTTGCATTTCTTTAGCTATACCAGAAAACCTGCAATGATGTGACCAACTCCCACTATATCTTCACACGTTCACTTGCTAAAAATGCGACACTATATCCCACAGAACAAATGTGCTTTGCTATATATTCCACATATGCAAGGGTTGGCAGAAGAAGTAGAGTTTTCATAGCGGTCTTCAGCTGCCTGGAGATGGGGCCATGCAACGTGAACAAAGACAGTATTTCACTGTTGGCTGACAGGCAGCTGCGAAAGTATTTACAGCCTTACTGCAATGCGGCAAAATGGACCCTGCAAGAACAGGCACAAGTAGAAGCCTGCAGATTAGACAGGCTTCACTCTGTGGTTTCACAATTCAACATATTAGCTTACATCATTTTCTGTGTGTGTTATATATGTAATTGTGTAGGACAATGTCTGACCGCAGGCCTTGCAACACATTTGAACAGATAGCAGTTTCCATGAATGGATGTGGTTTCCCCTTTTCCACCCTCATTTAAATCCCCCCCTCCAGATATGTAGTCTGGTCCAATATTACATTATTTTGGATTAATGTGTGACACAGTGAGAGCTTTTGGAAACAAATGTTTCTTCATAGCAAGTTATAGATAGATAGATAGATAGATAGATAGTAACTTTATTAATCCCGAGGGAAATTCAAGTTCCCAGCATCACAGTTCCATAGTGCAAAACATCTTATTAGTAAAAAGGCAGTAAAAAAGTTAGTAGTGCAAAGTACAAAGTACAAAAAAATATACCAGATATAAAAATACAAGGAGATGAAAGCTAAAAGGCACAATAACTTTTATTAATATTATTATTATTTTCGTTTTCCACTTAGAAAAAAAATATTAATTGATTGTGTTTCTGTATCATTATCACCATCATCACGAGCAACAAAATGATTTTGTTTTACCTGCTTAATGATAAGTAATAACATCTACACTGCAAAAACATGTCCATATTCGCACAACACTCGTTTCATATTCAGTTTTCTACATATATTCCAAAACATCAATTTGCTAAAGGTTTGGATGATTCTTCTTGTGTCAAATGGAGTTTAATTGCTTGCAAGTACTTAATTAATCCAAAGTCAGTAAAACAAGCTTCATCAGCCAATACACTTAATTAATCGAATATTGGAATAAACTCATTTAAAAGGGGGGGATTTCTTCCTTCTTCTTGCACATCTGCATCATCATCAAACATAGTTTTATCAAACATATGATTAGGTGAAATTACTTGTAATCATAGATGGACATTTTTTGCAGTGGGAAGGTGAGGGGGAGGTCGTTAAAGTGCCAGCAGAAGGCGCTGTTGTCCAACACTCAGCCTCTCTGCTCCCATTCAGCAGTCTGTTACCAGCAGCTTCACGAGCGCACTGATTGGCTGAGACACCTGGTCACGTGATCTGGTTCATTATTTGAAAGTTGTTTTGGAGGAATTGTGTGTAAGAAAATTAATTCACCATTTTTTTTTTTTTTTTTTTATCATACAGGAGAAGATCCGTTTTGTTTAGCAAATGAGATCAGCTGCTCTGGTGCTGCATTTGGTGTTGTGTGGGGGATTTTTTATGTGCCCAAGAGCTCTACAAAGCAAAAACTGTTGTTTATTGTGCCATTAATTTATCAGACAGCACAGTGGATGCTTTGTAACCATTTGAGTTCCAGATGTTGAACAATCTTGTAGCTTCATTGACAGCAAGTGAACATTTTCATACAGATTATTGAGAGTTAAGACATCATGATGATGATGATGAAGGAAACAGTCTGTAAGAAAGCTGAGAGCTGAAAATAAATGACTTAATTCATATGCGTAAAACTTAAAATAAAGCCATTAAACGACAGAAAACATAGCACCAACTAACAGCAGGAGATATGTGAGTGCAGTTTAAACACCCAGGAGGCCATACAGGGACCTTTTACCCTCAAATTATCTCCAAGGAAATAACTTTTTATGAGGACATGCATGTAAAAAGTGACAAGCCTCTGATTTGATACTCCTCCATTTATCATACCTGCCCCACAAGTGGCAGCCATCCAAACCTCAACATCATCATCATCATCATCATCATCAGCCTCCTCTCTGCAGTGAACACAGGCAAAAGGAGAGGAGGAGCAACAAAACCGCTCTGCACTCTGGGATTGGCCCGGATGAATGAATGACATCAGTCTCATTGTGTCAGGTTCACTGGGGAGAGAAAAATGTATTTGAGCACAAATCAGTGATGCATGTTAACACTTTAGAGGTCAAGAGACTTCAGTGAAATGGTATAATCAGGTGTGGAAATTCTTGAATTAAATAACCAGAGAACAGATCATAGGAATGTTAATATTAAGACCCAGTTATCAGACTTTGTTGTTTGTTCAAGCTAATAATAATAATACATTTATATATATAGCACTTCTCAAAACAGATGTTACAACGTGCTTCACAAGACAATAAAAGCAGATAAATAAAGTAAAAGATATGGTAACTGTTAAAACAGAACATCAGACAATAAAAGCAGATAGAGTAAAACAAATATGGTAACTGCTAAAACAGAACATCACAGAACATATCAATGATAATAGAAGTGGTAAAATGGTAGGACAAGTTCATAAAACAATGATGCATGTTTGGGGTTTTTGTTAACACTTTAGAGGTCAATAGGGCTTCAGTGAAATGGTATAATCAGGTGTGGAAATTCTTGAATTAAATAACCAGAGAACAGGTCATAGGGATATTAAGAGTTAACAGACTTTGTTGTTTGTCCAAGCATTGCATTAATAACTTATATCTTATAGGGTTTGCAAATAACTAAAAGTATTTTTTATTATAGTGCACCCTTGTTCCAATTTCTATCATGGCAGTTAGTCTCCAGCTTCCTCCTTTCCTTTCTACGACTTTTCCTCCATGCACATCAGTGTAATCGCTGTTATTGAGTAAGTGCAACTTTGAGGATTATTTATGGGCCTGCGCGGTGTTGTGAGTGGCTGTGAGGAAACACGTGATGCCATTAAAGTTTGTTTTATGGCCCGGGACTTGACAAGCCAAAATATAATTCTCATTGTGTATTAGTAAGAGCGTCCAGATGGGTTGGAATAGAGCTGTGAATTGGCAGCGAGCTTGTTGTGTACCAGTATAGGCTGACTTTTCTCCTTCAGTATGGACGTGTTTGTTCCTCGGTGTGCCATGCGTTACTGTCTCTGTGGTAAGCTGTGTTTTTATCATTCTGCTCGTGGTGGTGGTTATTATGGGCGTGTGATGTCACTGTTTCCTGCCTCTAAAAGCTGCAGCAATGCGCGCTCAGCTCAGGAGGACACACAGATAGTTGGATGATGCTGGAAGGAAATCGTGTTTAATCTTATTATAGAGAGCTTTGGTTTGGCTTTAAACCTCTTAAGGAGTCAATCGATGCTTTTTTCGGATGGTGTTCTTCATGTTGTTGGTTTTGTTTCACTGCCACATGATTTTTATTTGCTTGGAGGTGGAGGAGAAATCAACCTGTTGTCACTAGAGTTTTTTTTTAAAAAGATTCCTGAAGAATTTGGGGAAATATTTTTGAAGGCCTAATTCAAATAACACAAGCTATGTGGTGTAATTATGTTACAATAATCATTTTTTATTATTCACAATTCGTTTGTGCAACATTAGCTTCAGTGTTAAGCACTTATATAATATATATATATAATAAATATTATATTATTTTTATATATAAACAACTAAAAACCAGCATTGAGATTACAAAAATACAATTTTTCCGCATTACTGCTGCTTTATTCACTATAGGCCTTAATGCATTTTTTCTGCTATAGGCCTTTAAATTATTAATTCCCCCATTTATTTTTAGAAAATCCAGTCTAATAATGATTAAATAATATTTAATACAAATTGAATAGGGAATTTAAGCTTTATTTTCTTTTATTATCTTTTTTTTTTTTTTCAAGGCTGTTTTCATATATGCAATCCAATAAACCAACTTTTAAGTAGATGAGCTTACAGACAAACCCATCAAGTATACTAGAAAAAAAAATCTCAACATTCAAAACAGAAACAAAACCAAGAAAAGAAATAACAATAATAATATTTTCTTTTATTATCAGTCCAAAAAAACACTCGCTTACTTCGCCCGAAAATTAGATTAAATAGGCCTCGTGTTTTTCTGTTGCTCCCAAACGCTCAATTCGGTGCTTTTTTTATTGAAAAACCTTGTAATTGTGATGAAAAAAGAGTCCAGCTGAACTAGTTAGTCCTTCTTTTAACACAAGCTGCCAGGAAACGCTGACTTTATCATTCTTTTGTTGTGATTCTCGGCTTTGACCCGTCTGAAGGGCTAGCAGAGGAAGGTGAAAGACAGGTCAGGCTGTCTAACTAATATTGAAATGTGAAGTGCAAGAACGAATTTTTACAGATGCTAATATTTATCTTTCAACTGGGGTTGAAACGAATATTTAATGATTTTTTGTTGAAATCTGAATGTAAATTTGCAGAGTGGAGATTAACGTTTATTTCTGCATTATGACAAATGTTTTACTTGGTATGAAAATATATATAGAAATAAGTAATAATAATAATCTCATTTTGCGTCAAATCAACTTCTCATTTTTGCTGATTTCTGTTTTATTTTGAAGGCCTTTTATTGTAACTTTCAACTTGTCAACAACGTGAATCAAGCTGAAAATATAACCAAAATGTTATATATATTAAACAAAAGGGACTTAATGCACCATCCAGTAAATAATCAGTTAATAAAAACGTTCCTACATGCCCTTTTTTTCTTATTAAAGAAGAAAACATCGACTGAATGTCTGGCCCAATCTTTATTCAAGCTTTTCCAGAGCTGTGACGTGAACGCAGTGTCACATTTGGCCAAATGTGCTTCACAACAAATATTTAATAATTATTTAATTGTTTAAATCTGACTGACTCAAAATGTCATATAGGCCTATAGGTGCCATAAGGATTTAGACTTCTTTTTTTTTTATAAAAGAAACTCTCAGGTTGATATAGGCTGTATTTGGATGAAATTATATTATTATAAAATATAAAATATGTTTTTTTCTTGATTTTTGTCATTTTGTAAAATAACAAGCCAATGTTCACCATCATCAGCTTTAATTCATTTGTCTCAGAGAGACTTGCAGTTGGCGGTTTAGTTAATGGCTGTAAACTTTTGCACCCTTTGAGCTGTCACCAGGATGGAAAATAATTGAACTTTTTGATAAGTTTGTAAATGATTTAGTTTGACCTCGGTGGCCTCCAGCCTCATCTTCTGGAGGCAGTGGTGATAAGCTGCTCTATATATTAGCCAGCAAACGGTTCTCTGAGCTGAGTTTATAACCTTATCTGTGATTGTGAGGTGACAGCTTGCAAAAGTTATTTAGATTATTTGAAGAAGGTGTATTTTTTTCCTCTAATTTTGAACTTGGACTATATGCTGGAGTGGAGAGGACCCACTGCACAGAAACCTGGGTTGACCTGAGATACTGCCTGATATTTTCCTTCACTTGCTTGTCATTTTGCTGCTTAAATTGACAGGAATATCCAAAAAAAACCTGTAGGCCTACAAGTTTTCTTCTTCTTTTTTTTTTTTTGAAGTTTGACATGACCTAAACTCAATGAGATGATTGCACCAGAGAAACATTACAAGAAAACGAAAGGAAAGGCTGCTTTAATGAGAGAAAATAGAAACAGAGTATTATTATAGCCTATATGGCTTCTTCAGTGTGTTTTTCCCCCATCTGGTTGTGATGCATCTCTTATTTCTCTTATGTAACATTGTTTCTGTAAAGCCACTTTGTAAATGATGCTTGGCTGAAGTGCTCTGCTGATGTGGATATGGCTGCTCAAAGTGTGCAGTGTGGCTTGCCGTCGTCTATATATACCCTGTAGAACCGAATTTGTGTGATAAAACCACAATCACAGATTCGATTCTAGGGGAGTATATGGTCGATGAAAAAACTTCGATCCAATGACTTATTGCGCATCTTTATTATGAGTTGCTTCGTGCTGTCAGATGTAGATGCTCCTGCAGTGACAGTGTTGGTTTATGAATGAGAGCCAATCTGACAACACCACATATACTTCACAAGAAGCGCTCAGGGCATGAAACTCTAGAGGCTTTAAGGGAAATCTGAGGCAAAATGTTTCACATGAAAACAAACATATAATGAGGGAGTTATTTCTATTTCATGTTGGGATGAGTTCACTATACCAGCACTCTTCCAGCTTCTTCCTCCTGTGGGTCGCTTGTGTGTCTCCACATTATTGATTCCCAGAGGCTGCTGATGCTGGCCAATAGGCTCCTGAGACTGTTTTCCTCAAAGGGGATGGGAGCAGATGAAGTGATGAGATTCGTGTAACTTTTGGATGACCCCTTCTTGACAAAGACAGTGTCCATCAATTGTCCTCAGTCATTATTCGCTGCTTTTATGCCAAGGGGCTTTTTGTATCTTTTGTTGGTTTCTCTGTTGAACACCATGCCTTCAAAAGTTAAACCTTTAAACTGATATATTTTATATTTCTTGCATAAAAACAACCTCATGCATGCACAGTCTCCTATTTCTTTATAATATATAATTTTAAAGTTAAATATTGAGTTGTGTGTTTTTCTTATTTTCCCAACATGCCTCAAAGTTAGACCTTAAACTTATATATTTTATATATCTTGCATAAAAACAACCCCATGCATGCATAGTCTCCTATTTCTTTATAATATATCATTTTAAAGTTAAATATTGAGTTGTGTGTTTTTCTTATTTTCCCAGCATGCTCTCTTATTATCAAAAAATGCGCACCCAGATGTTTCAGAGCAAAATATTTTTTTTTATCCCACTGGGGTCTAATTTGGGTGCATCTTTAAGTTAGATAAAATTGCCTTTAGTTGTATGTTTACCCGTTTATGGACCAGCATCACCTCCATTGGCCCATCTGGTCACATGGTTCGCTAACTTTATTCAGTTGACACCAAGTAGGAGGGCTTTATGGAAGGGAGGAAAAAAAAGACAACTCGAGAAAAATTAGTATTTTTCTACCTTCAGAAATTAATGGCCATGAGTTCGTATATGGTGAACTCTAAGTATGTGGACCCGAAATTTCCTCCCTGCGAGGAATATTCACAAAATAACTATATACCTGAGCAGGGCTCGGACTACTACAGTCAGGCGACACAGGACACAGACTTTCAGCATCCAGGGATCTACCCAGCACCACGGCCAAACTACACGGAGCAGCAGCCCTTCAGCTGCACCACTGTGCAAGACTCCACGGTGCAGCCACGGGGTCATGTGCGCGAGAGATCCGGCCGCTCGAGCCCCTTTAGCGCGCAGACTGAGGAGGGGCCCCCGGTCCAAGTGGCCGGACCCAGGACTTGTGGACAGCAGCAAAACACAAAGAGCCCAAATGGGATACAGTCCAAGCAGCCTGCAGTAGTTTACCCCTGGATGAAGAAAGTCCACATCACTACTGGTAAGATTTCTTCTTCTTCTTCTTCTTCTTCTCTTATATGGACCAACTGAGACCTGTACTTTAGGAATCATTCAGTGTAATATTTATGGGAGTCTTTTGAAAGGGCCTCGCCAATTACACAAGTCATAAATTTTTATAGCTCTGGAAATAGGCCGCTAGGTGAGCGCCTGAAAAGCTCCTGAAACACACATATTGACCGCTTGTAATGGTGCTTAAATCTGCAGCAAATGTGCAGAAATTCAGTTAAAAAAGCACTCATTATTTCATGCACTCGCTTCCACGTGAATAAAGTTTGAGCGCCTAGAGAGAGACTTCTCTTGTTGTATTGTTTTGCTGCCACATTTGGTGACTTTTTGCAACACCTTTTTTTTTCTTTTTTTTTTTTAATACCCTGATTTGTTTTTCTTTCTCTTCTATAGTGAACCCGGACTACACAGGACCCGAACCCAAACGGTCCAGAACAGCTTACACCAGGCAGCAGGTTTTGGAGCTTGAAAAGGAGTTTCATTTTAACAGGTATCTGACCAGGAGGCGACGGATCGAGATTGCCCACACTCTTTGTCTCTCCGAAAGGCAGATCAAAATCTGGTTTCAGAACAGACGGATGAAATGGAAGAAAGATCACAAACTGCCCAACACCAAGGGCAGATCTGCACCAGCAACCTCCAGCCATCTGCAAAGCCTCCAGAAGGATAACCAGACTGAGATCACATCTTTATAATAAGAGAGGAGGAGACACCTTTTAGAAACTGTACATAAAAAAAAGACAGAGGTTGCATCTGACTTTTTTTGCATGGACTGATGTTGTTTTAGCCATTTTTTTTAATTATTTAACAAAAAAAAGACCCCAGAAGTGTTTGACTCCAGACTCAAGAGTCAGAAAATCAATCAGTCTTTTATATAAGTTTGAAAGTTGTTTTTTATTTCCTCAAAGAGACACAACAAAAACATCGAAACAAACTTCTTTTTTTTTTTTTTTCTTTGGACGTTTTCCATCTGAGGACATTTAATGATCAACCTCGGCTGATTTCAATGGATTTAAACAAAAGTGTTGCAGCTCTTCTCACGTGGATTCACGCTGGTTTAAAGATTGAAATATCTTTATTCAGAGCACACACACACACACACAAAGGTTATTTCAGTTTATCTTCCTAGTCAAACCATTAAACGCACAATATATATATACTTGAAGGAACCATTATTTCCATAGAGCACGCCAAACACAACCTACTTTTTCGTAAGTTGCAAAAAAACCCGTTTCAGTTCCACGTTTTCTTTGTGACTATAATATGTTTTAACTTATTTTGTACAATAAAAGCTTTGAAAATTTTCTTAGCCTAAATATTATTCCCAAAAAGCAAAGACATTCCTGTGTGCGTCCTATTCAGAGTGCCCTTATAATAAATCTCTCCTGACATCTTTGTAAACAGTGTACATTTTCAAGAGGCTCCATTTGAAAGTCTTATATATGAAAGATAATTTTGTTTTCCTGCATGGCATCGAATTGATATTGGATGTTCAGATCAAAAATCCAGAATATTTAGGAGTGTTTATTTCTTCTTGATATGATTTTTTCATTTATTTATTTGTTTTAAAAAAAAAAACGTGTACATTTTCGTACAAGCACACATACAATTTTTAATTAAAAAGTATTCGTTAAACTTTAATTAATCTAAAAATATGTTTGAACTCTTGTGGATTATTAGCATGGCTTTAATGCAACGTTTTAGTCTTTTTTTAGTTGATGTGGGAATCTTCTAGTTTGTCATTTCCACCGACCATCAAGACAGATATTTTCTTGTTTTAAACCTTCATTGTCTTCGGACACAAAAAAAAAAAAAGCCCAGAAGCTCTGAGGTCTTCTCTGTGAAGTCTTCACGATGAGAGGCTTTGAAAAGGTATTTCAACCGAAGGTCGACAAAAGCAGCAGTGGCAGGTTCATCCAGGGGACACATTTCAGCCTCGAGGACTGACCCCAGCACCCTGACCCGACGGACAGGCTGCATTTCTCCCCATGCAGGCGATGCTCGCTTTGGTTTGGAGCTTGTTTTTTTTCCACACTTTAAAAAGCCAAAGCAATTCAAAGCAAAAGTCAGTGCGTTAAATTCCACAGTTTTTAACACGTGTTTCAACAGCAGGCCTTATTTATATTATCAGCCCCCTTAAAAAAAGCTTCTGATTTGTGCATTTGTCTCCTCATATGTCAATATGCAATCTCTTTTTTGGTTTTATTTTTGTACATGCTTTTTACCTTGTATTGTGCATTGAGATGCGAAGAAGTATATTGGAAAAAAATAAAGATTTCTACTGATTATGCATTTAAAATGACTTGCAGAAGGCACATTTTTGTCGCGATTTTTATTTTATTTTTCTCCACTCGAGAAATATTTAGATTTTAAAGGGAAATGTTTTTTTTTCCCTGGGCACATGTGAGGTATTTTTTTTTATAATTTCTCTCATTGCTCAAAACTTATTTTGTTTGAATTTGTATGGGGTTTATTTAGTGTCATTCGTTTTGCGCCAATTACAAAAGGATCACTTTTGGTGGGAAAAAGAGTTTTTCTTCAGTGGTAACGAGCGTGTGGAACCATATGGACATATAAACATCCACAAACGCACCAAATGTGCGCTGCGTGGGCAAAATCAGCCTCTTCTCCTGTCAAGCATGAAATTTACGAGCATAAATACATCATTGGTCTACCTATAAGTGTGGCATATCTTTTAAAAACATGTTAAAAAACGAGGTTTTAACTCTGGCTTGTCATCATTTCCACTCATTAGCTCTTATCGAAAGGAGCGAGTGCGTAAAAACATCCTCATAAGCTCGTATAGTGGAGCTTCTCAAGGTGGTTTGATTCAATGAAAACAGCATTTGGCTTCTTAGAAAACTTTAACTTCATTGTTTATTACGAATAGTTATACATGAGTCTTTATTACAGAATAGAAATACAAAAGAAATTGACAAAAACTGACATATAAAAACTTCATCAGAGGCGGTGGTCCTGCTGCAAAACCAGATTAAGCCACATTTATCATTAACACACATATGAACTACTATATAATCTACTTTATATTTGATATTAAACCCCCTCGTGCTTCATGATCTATATGCCTTTATTGAATATGACCCAGTGCTACACTGACCTCCGACCCTCCACACTGCAGAATCAGCCCTGATACAAACACAAGTGGTCATAAAACGGACATGTGGAAAGACAATCTCAGTCAGTCACTCAGCAGTGTTTTCATCCCCAGTGACCACTGAACTGATCCCCTGCTGCAGAGCTACTACACTACTATAGGCCTACTAGGCGTGCACACATGATATGTTTGTGTGTGTGTATGCGTAAAATACACCAGTGTGTCATATAGATTCAGAGAGAAGCTGAGACAAAGTGATGCCACCAATCCACCATCCTGCCATAAATGATCTGCACATAGATGCTGAAGAGAGGATGAGGAGAAAGAGAGAGAGAGAGAGGGGC
>CAKAKR010066778.1:78034-98659 GCA_916700685.1 Adelosebastes latens
TGTTATTGGCACAATTGGACACTAACCTACCTTATATACATTAAAGATAACTATAAAAACGTTTTTTTTATTTTTTTATTTAAAAGCATGTCAATATCACGCATGAGCTGAGCTGAACTCAGCCAAAAAATGTTTGGCCAAATGTGACACTGCATTCACGTCACAGCTCTGGAAAAGCTTGAATAAAGATTGGGCCAGACATTCAGTCGATGTTTTCTTCTTTAATAATAAAAAAAAAAAAAAAGGGCATGTAGGAACGTTTTTATTAACTGATTATTTACTGGATGGTGCATTAAGTCGTTTTGTTTAATATATATATATATATATATATATAACATTTTGATTAATATTTTCAGCTTGATTCACGTTGTTGACAAGTTGAAAGTTACAATAAAAAGGCCTTCAAAATAAAACAGAAATCAGCAAAATGAGAAGTTGACTTGACTTGAAAATGAGATTATTATTACTTATTTCTATATATTAATCATACCAGGTAAAACATTTGTCATAACACAGAAATAAACGTTAATCTCCACTACTGCAAATTTGCATTCATATTTCAACAAAAAACATTAAAAGTTACAATAAAAGGCCTTCAAAATAAAAAAGAAATCAGCTGAAATTAAACACAACACAGTCCCCCACCTCCTCCTGCAGCTATTATCAGGTCAGAGCAGCCTACTACAACGTACAGTGTTGTAGCCACACTGACCTGTTATTGGCACAATTGGACACTAACCTACCTTATACACAATAAAGATAACATAACTATACATTTTTTTATTTTTTTTTTATTTAAAAGCAATTTAATAACCATGAGCTGAGCTGAACTATTAAAACATGAAATTAAACACAACACACTCCCCCCTCCTGCAGCTATTATCAGGTCAGAGCAGCCTACTACAACGTACAGTGTTGTAGCCACACTGACCTACATGTCTGAGCAGCAATAAATGGGAGCCAAAGGCAGTGCCATTTTCAATGACACTGCACCCAGTGCAGGAATACAACGTCGTTGCTCTCCATCCGGCCATATTTGATTTCCAGCTGTTTTTTTTTTCTCGCAGAAGCTCTCTCTCCGAGCCAGACAACAAACCCCCCTATAAGATATATTAAAGTGCTGCTGTCTGCATCCAGAGATATAATCCAGAGACTATACCACTCCGCTTCTCTATTCTCGACCACGTGATTGTCTAAATAATTAATGCAGCACGTCCCCCTAGAAACACGGCGTCGTCATTAATCGCGAGGACTCTATCAGACTTGAAAACTGAAGAGATCCCCCCAAGAAAATAATATCCGATACCCGGCAACACCGTATACAGCGACACATCCGAACCGATGGATGCTTGGGTAGGTAAATATTTCAGCATTCTTCATGTTGCCAGCCACGAGCTGCTAAATGACGATATCAAATGTCGTGATATTTGATAAATTGATGCTCTTTTTTTGGTGTGTGTGTGTGTGTGTGTGTGTGTGTGCAGGATTGTGCATGCTGTAGTCGCTGTATGCATGTCTTCTTTTTTTTTTATCAAATATATTAGAGATGGTATAGAATGATGCAGGATTGATAGGATGAATGGTAAAAAGTAAAGGGCAGTGACATGTATTTATGGCTGCTCGCTGGGAATAAATGCTCTTTCTTTCGGACACAGCTCAGTGTGGCCCCTCCACTGCATGGGCCCACTATTTCTTTCTTTATTCACTGTGAATAAATCACATTTATACCAGTTTAGTGCAAAAAAATAAATTAAAAAAAAGGAAATTTATTTTGTAAAGAAACTGCATTATAAATTGCTAAGTAGAAATATCTTGATTTATAGTGGAAGTTTTTTCAACACGAGATAAATAATAGGTTATTTATCAGTTTTTTTTATTGTTAGTGCATGGGGGATGATTTGATTTTGATTTTCTAAAAAAGAAAGTGGTGGAAGTTTGGAGCAGGCTGACAGCTCTGCCTCCTTGTAAATCATTCCCAGTAATTCCTGAAAGGCTTCGAGGCTGTTGGGGGGCGAAAACTGTAAATCTTTCACTTTTATTACCCTCTGAACATATGCTGCGACGCTACCAGTCCTGCATCTCTTCTTCTTCTTCTTACTCCTCTTCTTCTTCTCAGCAAAGATAAGCCACCGCTGAACCAGCCGACGCTCTCTGCGGCTCCAAATCTTCCTTTTCCAATCTGGTCTTTTCAAATATATTTATTTATTGGTTATCAAACCCTGCTTTTTAAAAAATATATATATTTCTGTGATTGATATAGAAAACAATGCAGGAGAAGACTCTCTCACTCTTTGTGTGTGAGTGTGTGAAGGCAGACACAACAAACAAAAGATGAAAATGTGGCTTATTTGAATACAATCAAGTCCCAGCTGGAAGAAGAAAAAAAAAATCCACACGTTTATTTCATAAATCATTTTTTTTTTTTTAAATGCACATATATCATCTCAGGAACTGAGCGACTAAATAGGACATATAATAGGAAGTATAATATTATCCAAACTACTTAACTGTGGTGCATTTTTAAGGTCCACTTTGGATGCTTTTATTGTGGAATTTCTTTTTAATAACAATCTACAAAAGGCTGGACATTTCTAAAGCTGCTGAAGCAAAAACAAAAAATGCACAGAAATTCATTATAATAAACGCACGCAAAACACTCCACACTGCATGGGCTGCAACTCTGATAGTGTTCAAATCTGTATTATTAATATAACAATATCATAACGCGTGTGTTTAAATACTGTGTGCGAGTTGTAATTCAGCAGGAGATGAAAAGAAATAGGCAGTGGGACATTTTCACACAGTTGAGATGAGGAAATAAACGCCACCCTTTATCAAAATGGATTGGTGAGGTATAAGGCTCGGTTGTAGAAGAGAACAATCACGTGAACAAATATGCTTGTATCTTAAGGCAGCGCCTTTATTTGTCATCACAAAGCTTCCGAAACACCCCCTAAAAAAAAATCCCCAATGTTATAGCTCCAAATATGTACAGGCCTTTTTTTTATGAATTCCTGTATATATTTCAAATGAGGTGATTGATTGCCAGGGATTTTTTTTTCTGGAATAAGGATACCTTGTTGGCTTTTTATTGGTAGTTGAATGCGAGTCCTTCCATTTCTTTCGGGAATACTGTCTCCATTGGTATTATGGAAATGTCTGAAAAACAGCAAGATCAGGTTTAGGACAGCATTGTCTCCAGACAAAGGGTGAAGGATTTATTCTAGAGACTGCGTGGAAAAGCAACTGAGACTGAGATGGGAAGCTGCTTTATGATGAATTGATTCGCAGGTAAGCAATCGCACTGCAGAAAGCAACCTTTAACCAACGGGTTAATATAATGCAAGGAAATATATATATGATTTATTCCACTCAGTGGAGCTGATGCTTGTTAATGTCGCTCTGGAGTCGGATATGGAGTCCACAGCTATACCTCCTCTAAAGCACATTCATATATATATTTTTTTATTTTATATTTTTGAGAATATTATCGACAGATTTGAGCTCCAGCTGCTTTTCTTTCAGCTGATTTCGATGAAAACCGGCTCGTATAGGGAAGAAGAAGAAGTATAAGAGAGCAACTTTTTTTCTTTTTAGACTCTTGGATCGTAAATCACATTAATTTGTTGTCTTATCGTCACAGTGGCGTTTTGCCCGTGATTTATGTGGTTTCAACTATATGGCTTTGTTAACCTGCAACGTTATATTATACATGAATTCATATTGGATGTTTTGAAGGATTACCGGGATGGATAGTGAACAAGGATAAAAAGGCAAATACTTTAATTTTCCTACTATTTTTGGATGCGTTTTTTTTTGGCTTCACTTGTATATATGCGGTTAATTGTAATTTTTTTTCTTTGGTATTGAGAATTAAAATCAGACCTGAGTCGTTAAGACAATGAAAACTTATTTATTTTATATTTAATTTGATTATTCCCTATTTTTTATATTGTGCTAACATATTTACAATGGATTTAATTTATGTGCACTGCATCTTTTATTGTGCGTATTTGCAGAATAGCTGCTGAATTTCTACCAAAAATCAACAAAAAGCAGCATTATATAGCTGCAACTGGTGATTTTGCATTTTCTAAGCAGCTTTCTCCAACAAAAACAAACCTTGCATTTTTACTACAAACAGAAAAAATGATCAACTGCAGTTATTTCTTGCATGTAACAAACATTTTGCTTATATTGTGCTAACAGATTTAGGTTTAATTTATGTGCACTACATCTTTTTATTGTGCGTAATTGCAGAATAGCTGCTGAATTTCTACCAAAATCAACAAAAAGCAGCATTATATAGCTGCAACTGGTGATTTTACAGCTTTCTCCAACAAAAACAGACCTTTGCATTTTACTACAAACAGACAAAATGATCAACTGCAGTTATTTCTTGCATGTAACAAACATCTTGCTTATATTGTGCTAACAGATTTAGGTTTAATTGATGAGCACTACATCCTTTATTGTGCGTATTTGCAGAATAGCTGCTGAATTTCTACCTAAAATCAACAAAAAGCAGCATTATATAGCTGCAACTGGTGATTTTGCATTCTCCGAGCAGCTTTCTCCAACAAAAACAGACTTTGCATTTTTACTACAAATAGACAAAAATGATCAACTGCAGTTATTTCTTGCATGTAACAAACATTTCCAACAGTAACAAACCGGCTCTCCAGTGCTGTTTTAAATTGAAATGTGAGCAGGATCTGAGAGGTCTAGCCAGGAGAAACGACTAACTGGGATAATAACACTCCACATTGAGTCCGGCCCATTGTGTGAACCAAACTTACCGTAACAGCGCGTAGGCGAAAAACACTGCTGTCTGAAAAGAGGAACCATGTCTGCTACTAGCAGCCCAGTGGGCTCAAACAGCTCTTCAGGCGCAGATTATCGACCAGTTTAAACAAATATTCAACATGGAAGGAAGCTTAAATCTCCTAGTTATCTTCAGATAGAAGCAGGGAAACATAGGTGGTTTCACACTCACAGTAAATAAAACAATCCACTGATATTTCCTGAGGTTTAATTTCTGCTTTTTCTCGCCGTCGGTCGAGCATCTTCTCCTGCGTTTCTGAAAAGCTGCTTTGAATTTAGTGGAGAGTTGAAGTCTACTTGAAGCCAAACTGCTCGTTGTTCATTAAACTTTGACTTAAAGCTGAATGACCCAAAAGGTCACCTAAAAAAGCTTATGACTGCTAAATATTTGGGCTGGCTCTTTGTGTAAAAAAGTGCACATGTAAGACTTTTTTTTTTTCTCTCTCTCATGCAGAGACTTGGAAAAAAGTGTCATATGTGGTCATTGGAGTGTCTTCAAATTAAGCAAAATTTAAAAAATAAAAAAAATTAATTGTCCAGGAATTATTTGAATTAAAATACATATTTTTTTATTTGAACTTTTATAATTAAATTACATTTAATTGTATTTTTTGTGGTGGAGAAGATTGGGCCTGATGATATTAATCTTTATTTTTGTATATAAAATATGCATCGAATATCAAGCCTATATATGTGACTGTGATTTAAAAAGAAATCTAACGTGAAGAAACTCTTATTTTCTTTCTCTTGCAGGTCGAGGTGGGAGCAGTGATGAATGCGTGAGGGAGATAAAAGAGATTTGCGCAGATTTCGGTGAGTAACACTTCTTTAATGAAGGGAGTTGGACAACAAACTGCTAACAAGGTGAAAGGGTGATTTGTTATTAGGGCTACATATTAACGCTCACAGTGTTTCACAGGAGGCTTAAATCACCAACACAGACATGAGGGATGACTTTAACTTCGCCTGTATACGGCTAATTATTTGCGCAGGCCAGAGTCAGAATCAGAATCAGAATCAGAGTCAGAATCAGAATGAGAATGAGAATCAGAATCAGAATCAGAATCAGAATCGGAATCAGAATCAGAGTCAGAATCAGAATCAGAATCAGAATGGTGTTTATTGCCAGGTGTAAGAGGTATACACTAGGAATTTGCTTTGGTTTTGTTGGTGCAAGTTAAACAATATAATAACAAAAGAATAGATAAAAACGTTAGAATAAAATAAGAATAAAAAAAATTGTATTTCAGTATGTCCAATTGCAACGAATTAAAGCCAACAAAAACATATATTTTTCCACAAGAAAATAAAATATAAAATGACATTTAATTAAGCTTACATTCTCCTCAATACATTAGTCAAAAACATGCAAATTATAAATCATGCAAACCATTTCATGCCAGGATTCCCACATTTTAACCGGTGCGTAATTCGCCTCTTTTTTAAGCAGCTCTCCAGTGTTTCACCTCGGTGTTTGGCTGCAGACTCAGTGCGCTCAGCCAGCATGGAGGCATCGCTTATAAACCGAGCCTCTGTATGGGAGTAGAGGAGTATGAAATTCTTTCCCCTTGCCTTCCTCCTACGCTTAGTTTTACACTTCTGAGGGCTGCGAGTCTCGAGGACTGTTTTGCTTTTCATTCCTCTCTGAGGCCATTTACAACCATAACATTTGCGGTCATAAATTGTGCCGCGGTCCACACTGACAGGTGCAATTGTTATGCACGGCGCGCGGGCTGCACCTCCTCGAGCCACCAACATTACAGTAACAGGGCCCTTTGATATTTCTGTTTCAACTTAAGAGTTCAAATGTTGCCTCTGTTATATATTCTGGAAACAAAATGTAGCAACTTTAAAAAAAAATATCCAGAATATTTGATACATTTAATTCTCTCTGAATTAAATTTGTATTTACAATTAAAGATGCATTTTTTGCCTGAATGGAACAAAGGCTGAAAACCAACCAACCAGCCAAAATATATGGGTTAAGTTAGAGTAAAGGCTAAATAAATATCATATTTAACTCCCACCCCACCCAACACCCGCCCTCTCTCATAGTTATTCACCGATTTCACCTACATTTTTTTTTCACTAATATGTTTATTGGGTTTTCTTATTTTCACAAACACAATAAGAATAAAAAAAACCCAAAACAACAACAAACACTGGTACAGCTCAGATCAAAAAAATGTATATAGGAGGTCATAGGAAATAGTCCATAGTGCAGGGAAGTCACAGGATATATGAATTCATGTTCAAGAGACTCCTTGTGAGATAATGGAAGAGAGTTCAGGTCCAATATAATTCAGATAAGGCTGCCAAATATTGTGGAACTGATCTACTTTGGCATGTAGAATATTTGTGAGATATTCGGGGACCATCTCAAATATCACTTTTTTTGCCAGCCTTGGATAGAGGGTTTCTATCACCTACATTTTTTAATATTAACATTAATAACAAACAGTGGATGTAGCTTCTCGTGTGCGTAAACGTGTGATCCAAAACGCATGCGCTCGGCCTTGGTGGGCTATATATTTCTGCTGCAGGGAACACAATGCATGACGGGCTTTGTCAGGCCTTGTGATTAGTGAAAAGGACTATTGTTTGTATGTGTGTGTCAAATGCTGATTCAGCTTATTTGTGAGGGACTCCTAAAAGCCTCCCAGAGGGTCCTTTAAGCACGAGTTAAACTTTAACTTGTTTTGTGCCAGAAATGAATCTGGGAGCTGGGAGATGCATCACTGTTAGAGACAGTTGGTAACTTCTAATGTAGTAGCTGAGTATTGGGCCAAGCAGAGGGATTTTTTCTTTAGAATTTAAACCCTGAATCTCAAAAGTTGCAGCTATAATGAGTGTGGGCCTTATTCATGTGTGCCCAGATGAGTCTGATGTATTTCTCTTTTGTAGGTCACAGACTGGAGCAACGGTGGGAAACACCAATCACGTGAATAAACAACACCCATGCCATTGGATAGAGTTGCACTGGCTTATTGGCTTTGAATCCATAAAAAAAATGCAGAAAGCAACATACTACGATAACTCTGGACTTTTTGGAAGCTACACCTTCCCCAAACCAGACTCTTACAACTATGGCCCAGCTCACCAGTCCTACCCAGCTTCTAGCATTGACAATGACTACCAGGCCTCAGTGTGTCCCATCCAGACCTCCTCTGCTGTCACCAGGCCACCGACCCTCAAAGACAGTGACCTGAATGGAGACTGCATGCGTCAAAGCAGCAGTCAAAGCAGCAGCAGCAACAGCAGCAGCCAAGCCACCAGTATTATTGTGGAGCAGCAGGCTCCTCCACTGTCTGCATCCTCTCCAGGCTCCATCAGCTCTGCAGCCCAGAAGAAGAAGTCCCCATCCGGCAACAACGCTTCCAGTACTGCCACACCAACTCTCACCAAGCAGATATTCCCCTGGATGAAGGAGACCAGGCAGAACTCAAAGCAGAAGGGCAACAACTGCACCAGTGCAGGTAGAGACCCTGATGGTGCGTGTGTGTGGGTGGTGGGGGGTGGACTGGGCCTTGTTTGTTTGTTTGTTTGTTTATTTAGATCCCCATTAGCTTTTGCATAGCAGCAGCTATTCTTCCTGGGGTCAACATAGTTTACATGGTGACAATACAAAAAATACACATTCACACTCTACTCATCATACACTAACATACATAACACATTGTAATGCACGTCAACTGTAAATAAAACAATAACAACTGACACAGTTTAAATGACAAAAACACAAAGAAAATAGAATAAAGGCTCCGACTGAATCTATCATGATCTAACAGATAAATATCATCATTTAACATGGAATGCCCATAATACCCTTACACACCCAAGAATACTTATTAATTACTAAAGTTGTGCTTATGATTGGTAATAAGAACTTTAAACATGCACTATCTGCAACCATCTTGGACTCTAACCACTGGCGCACTTTACACTTACTTTACATTATACATCCTATATACCACTTTATAGACTGCACATAATGCACATATTACATTTATTTATTGCACATACTACATTTATTTATTGACGGACTGCATACACTATGTTCACCCATTCACTCTGTATCTTTTATATCTCTATTATTGTTTTTATATTTTTTGTATACCTTTACCTCTCCTGTGTTTTACTCTGTTTGCTGATGTTGCTGCTTTGACTTTGGGCTGGAATAGAATATATAGAGAATAGAATAGAATAGAAAGCTTTATTGTCATTGTATTAAATACAACGAGATTCACAGTTGCCACTTCTTCTGGTCAGTGCTTTAAAACAAACACTTGTAATGACTAAACGAGGCAGATAAAACACATAACAGGTAAAACACATACACACAGTTATAAAGCAAATAAAACAGGTAAAGTAGATGTATAAAATAAATAAATATAAACAGAAGTGTTACACTAGAAGTATAAAATATAAAAATAGATGTAATGTAAACACAGGTAATTGCACTTGTAAAATAGGTAGGGTAGATGTAAGAAATAAAATGTAAACAAAGTTACACTTGAGGTGTATATTGCATCAAGGATAGAGGTATTCACATCCAGTCATTCAATGAGGCTATAAGATGATGCTGTGGTTGTTTTTTTCCAGGTGGCGAGGTGAGTGATGAGAAGAGCCCACCTGGACCAGCCTCCAAACGGGTCAGAACCGCGTACACCAGCGCGCAGCTGGTGGAGCTGGAGAAGGAGTTTCACTTTAACCGATACCTGTGTCGCCCGAGGAGAGTGGAGATGGCCAATCTGTTGAATCTCACCGAGCGCCAAATAAAGATCTGGTTTCAGAACAGGAGGATGAAATACAAAAAGGACCAGAAGTCTAAAGGGCTGGCTCACTCTCCCCTGGGACACTCCCCGGACAGGAGCCCGCCAATGAGTGGCCCAAATCACATTGGATACTCCGGCCAGCAGCTCCAAAACGTGAGCAGCCTCAGCTATGACGCGCCGTCGCCTCCATCCTTCGCCAAGCCGCAGCAGAACATGTACGGCCTGGCCGCCTACACTGCACCCTTAGGCGGATGCATCCCGCAGCAGAAGAGGTACTCCGAGTACGACCACCACATGCAGCAGAGCAACAGCAGCTTTGCCAATGCAAATTTGCAAGGCAGCCCAGTTTATGTGGGTGGGAACTTTGTTGATTCCATGCCAGCCTCTGGTCCCATGTTCAACCTGGGTCACCTTCCTCACCCATCATCCACCAGCGTGGACTACAGCTGTGCGGCTCAGATCCCAGGAAACCACCACCATGGACCCTGTGATCCACATCCCACATACACAGACCTCACCTCTCACCAAGCGTCTCAGGGAAGGATTCAGGAAGCGCCTAAACTCACGCATTTGTAATAATAATAATAATGTGGTTTTATTGTGTGTGTGTGTGCGTGTGTGTGTGTGTGTGCGTGCGTGTGCGCGCGTGTGTGTGTGTGTATGTGTGCCAAAATTTATGTTGCGCTCTTTTTTTATTACCTCACTAGTCTAATAACTACACTCCCAAGCGGAGTCGTGTTGTATTATTATTACAGTATTATTGATATTACTATTAATGTGTAATTATTTTCTAAATAATAATACAGCTTTTTGTCCATTTCCGTTGAATATATTTGGGCAGCCTGGTTGTTCCTTTTTTTCTTTGTTTTGTTTTTTTCTCTCAAGTGCAATGCGCAATTTTTTTTTTTGACTGAATATTTCATGCTGTTACTTGAAGGTAAGTCTTGTAGAAGAAGAAGAAGTAGAAGCTCATCTTTAGAGAGAAGGACTTTTAGGGACATTTTCTGTCCTGTTTTGTAGGATCTCATTCTCCTCACGGGCATCCTATTTATTTATTTTTGTATTATTTTTTGCATAATCTTTTCATACTAGCATATAGCCTATTTATTATTTAATTACTTTTTGTATTGCACATTATTTATCGTTTATATGCGAGTATTTATAAGTGTGGAGTTTTTTTTTTGTAAGATTGGACAGATCAGTGCACTTGGAAAGTGTTGGCAAAACAGGGTTTGAAAAATGCTATTGACTCGCAGTGTATTGTTGAAAAAAGAGCATTTCTAATTGTAAATCTGGGGATAAATGGGACATCTGATAGTGTATAAACACCACTACGTGTCCATGGTTAATCTTGTGTCAAAACCTAAAGCAAAACGTAGACTATCGAGAAATATTATACACACCAGCATGTCATTTCGTGTAGTCCATTACTATTTTTGATTTGTCTTCCATTGTTATTCCATTCAGTTGGATATCCATAAATTTATGAAACCCCTAATGATATTGAAATGTTATATTTTATTGTGTTTAACATTTTGTAAATAAAGTGCTCAAACTTGTATTTTTTTTATTGCATTTTGTTGATTTTTTTGTAAAACACCCTGCAGCACTGTTTTCTGATTATTTTAATTCCTCCCAGTGAAACTGTCAGGTAACAGTACCGAGGAGGCTTATTGACTCCACAGCTCTACTGTATACAGTCCAAATCAATAATTAGACACCAGGATATCTAAACCTCATCAGACGGCTCTATGCTTCCAATGCAAAGTGCATTTCAGCAGGATAAAGGGCTCTGCACATTATTGATGTTTCATTGGTATGAGGGAAGTGAGTCTAAGGGCTTATTGCACCTTCCACATGTCACTTATCATTTTTTTTAAAGACTCGACCACATGATTACCTTCCTATATCTGCTAAGACAAGAGAATATAAATATAATTCTAATCACTGGCTGTCTAATTGATGGGTACACAGCTTCAAAATAATGCTTCATAAATAGAGAAATATGAACATTTACTGATGGGGATGGGTAAGGCTGAGCATATCGGTGACAATAAAATAAAAGGAAAAGAAGATGCTTTGACATTGGAAATGATGCAACGATGGGTGTGTGTGTGTGTGAGTGAGAGAGAGAGAGAGAGAGAGAGAGAGAGAGAGAGAGCAGTTCATCCTTTATTGCTCCTGGAGAGCCATTTCAAAGCTCATTAATCAAAAACTCGTCGCTTTCAGACTCCTCGCTGATCCCTCCTCCTCCTGAACAAAGCATTTGCATTCCAAATCCAAGTAACACATTTCAAACCGAGCAGCCTCCATCTTTAATGGTGGGGGAGAGTTTAAAGAAAGAAAAAAAAACACCCTACTGTGTTTCAAATTTTCTGAGATGATGCATCCTCAGATTTAAGATCATCAGTGAATTTAAATCCACAATGATCCCAAAAAAAGTTTCAGCTGAATGTGACTCAGCTTGCAGGTATTAAAGCTTTTGAAAGTTGATTTCATCTCATTTCATTGTGAATTTATTTCAGGATCTTGGCTATAGGAGCTACTAAACAATAGGCTACAAATCACCTCAGTATTCAGTGGATGGCGGCCATTTTAACCCTGGTGAGCTCTTTCTTCTCTCATCTCCCCCACTGCAGCTCTCTGCAGCTCTACTCTTTTAGTGATACTCTTAATAAAATAACATTTGGAAAATTGAACGAAAAATATATTATTATTTTATTAAATTTCAAAACAAGCTGAATACTATAGGCTAATGAAATTATTTTATGTGATCTGCATTATTTTGCATGAAAATTAACTAATTCAAATGAAGATTATTTAATCTAGAATAAAAGTTTTTTTTTCTGGAGTGAGAAGAGCTCTCAAAATTTTAATATGAAAAAATAATAATATATATATATATATATATATATATTTTTTTTCAATTCTAAACTTTTAAACCTGATGACGAAAACATAGGCTACCATGGGCAATCAAAGTAGGAAATAATAATAAAATCAAACAGAATCTCACAGCTGCAGCACCAAATGGAGCAAATGGAGCTTCAGATGTTATCTTTGCCATCACGCCTCTGACTCTGTGATTGGACATGAGGGTGTAGCCAAGATCAAATTAAACACTGTGGCATGCAAAAAGGAAGTTTCACCCCATTTGGAAATAGCAGCAGCATAGTTCCTTTGATTAGAGCTGCTCTAAAAAAAAAAAAAAAAAAAAAAAAAAGACTATACTTTATAAAGTGAGGTCTGGTTAGAAAACTATATGAAAACAAGCTACTTCACAGAGTCTTGTTGCTATATCATGAGTCTGAATCTTTTTTTTTTTTTAAACAGAATAAGATTTGCAAGATTTTAGGTTATGCTTACATTTTGATTTGCAACTTAAGTGAATCATAGCTATAAATAAGTAAGAGAAGAGAAGCTTTTGTTGGAGCAGTGCAGTGCAGCTGGAGCTCATTTAGAGCTCCTGATTGGATGAAAGCAGAGCAGACCACGCCCACTGAGTGGAGGCTAATGTTTACATATGAGCAGTAGTATCCCTACTGTAGGAGACCTATTAATGAGAACAAGAGGTGTTAACAGCTGACAGGGCATCCTAACAGTCAATTAAATTAAATTAAAACATATTGATAGGTATTTTTTTTATGTTAAAGATGGTGGACACAGAGCTTACAGCCTTCTGTTTGAAGTCACATCTCATATTAATTTATAGGCTGCAGGAGGAAATCTTTATTCCCACTGCACCAACATGAGACACTTCTTTAATCAGACCTTGGAAGAAAAGTTGGTGCGCACAGAACATATCGCGATGGTTCCTCCTCTGTGTGAGCAGCTTTCATCTCCATCCCAAGAGGGCTTTTATTGTTTTACACGCTGCATGGCTCGAGAGACGAGCGCCAGCAGGAGTTGCAGGAGTCGCAGACAAAATTAAAGAAAATGTATTTTCATTAAATGCATCCTGCAGAGCGAAGTTGGATTATCATCGGATCAAGACTGAATTTCAACAACAAAGAAGAAGTGAACAGAGAAAGGATTTTTCATCTCAGCAAAATCTGACAAAAAAAACCCTAAAAGGACTTGGTTGGTTGGTTTGTAGTTTGTTTCAGATTAAAGAGAGTCGTGGAGCAGAGGACGTGAAAAGAAAAAGGAGGGCCTGAAGGTCTGCTTTGGTTTTTATCACAGCAACTCATTTATTTCCTCTTAATGGAACAAATAGATTGTGTTTTTTGTCGCTGTCTCTCAAACTGTGATGAAAAGCTCCAACTGTGATGATTTGAGGAAACTTGCTGCAGCCTAAAGTGCAGGATTTATTATTATTGTTGTGACTTTAATCTACAACAAATAGCTTAAATGCCTCATATTGCTCCAGTTTCAGGGAAATTTGCTTTAAAATAATTTGCCACCTTTGACTGATGATTGGGAAGTTAACGTACTAGATTATATTGCTGTGGATTCCCTCACATGTTTATTTATTTACCTATATTTTATGTTTCTTACAGTCAAAAATAATTAAAGCAGGCCTATAAACGCAATAACTAATTTTGTGTGTTTCATTTCATTTCTACATCTTTCTAAGGATAACAGGGTGCTGTTATTAATATAAATAATATTGTTTGTATGCCATTATGTGATGTAAAAGTTGCTAAATAAAATTGACCTCATTTGATGTATATTGATAAAAGGGAATGTATTAATATCTAAAAGACCCACTTTTTCTTCAAATAAAAGACTTAATTTGCCTTGAAATTGTGTGTTTTTTATTCACTCATCTAAACTATTTATACAAAATACAGGAGAGTCAAAATATTTATTTTATTCTGTAAAGAAGGTGCCATCTTTTTCCTCACAGTAGTCCACACATCTACACAGTGCACATTTTATATAAAGGCTTTACATAAATGGTTTTACATCCTAATTTTTGTTTCAGTCCATTAAACTGATTTAATTTCTTTCCTTGTTTGTGTTGATGTTCAGTAATTCTTTGGTATCAGACACGAGGAGGAAGGATCTGTATCACACAACCTGACCATCTGTAAATCCTGACAGAGGATGTGAATGTTGGAGGACACCATTGTCACAAGTCCTTCCTGTCCTCTGGCCTCTGCTGTCATTAAGGATCCACCACACCGTGTGTAGGTGGACGAGCAGAGGAGGCAGACACTCTGTGTTGTTTGCCAACTCATAAAACCTACACACTGCATTTTCCTTCTGAAAGGAAACTGACTATAAAACTACTGCAGGGCTACATCACATCCATGAATACTCATTATGTGTGTATTGGTTGCAGGGGGCTACATCTCTCCTTCTGTTATATTATTAAAGAGGGCATATTGCATATTGAAAAGATCTGTACACACACATAAACTGAGCAAAGTAAAATCATCAGAACCAGTTTTATTTGCTAAGTACATGCAAGGAATTTGACTGTTTTTTATGCATCTCTCTCACTGTACTTACACAGAAATAGAAAACTGGACAAATAAAAGATAATAGAATAGACAGGACTTATTTACACAAGTAGTGAAACGAGGTGTATATATATATATATATAAAAAACACAAATGGCCAACAATAAAATAAGAAATAAAATAAAACATCTATATACAAGTCAAGTGTTCTTTAAGTGTAAACAATACAGTTAGTTCAAGAAATCATCACTAAATGGTCAAATAAGTAGATTGTTAAAGGTGAAGAGCCTGAAATCAGATTGCAGAACTGGATGCCATTCACTGAGGACCAACTTAGTGATGCAGGTTTGCTCCACATTTTGTATAATCTACATCACAAGCCCCCTCAAAAAGGATTATTTACAATGCCAGCTCCCACTCTCCTGCAGCTGTCCTCTGCATTGACTTCCAGTGAAGTCTAGGTGGTCCTTTGTTTTGCATACTCAACAGCAGGGGTAGTGCATGCAAAATATTAGGAGGAACCACGAAGAAAGCATTGATTAGAAACTGGAAATCTGAATCTTATCCTTTGACAACACAAAACGATGACAAATATTGTCCAGAAACCCTCCCGGGTACTGCATTTAGCATAAATAAATATGCTCAAATCATAACATGGCAAACTGCAGCCCAACAGACAACAACAGCTGTCAGTGTCGCAGTGTGCTGACTTGACTATGACTTGCCCCAAACTGCATGTGATTATCGAAAAAGTGGGCATGTCTGTAAAGGGGAGATTTGTGGGTATCCATAGAACGCATTTTCATTCACATATCTTGAGGTCAGAGGTCAAGGGACCCCTTTGAAAATGGCCATGCTATTTTGCCAAGTTTGGAGCGTTATTTAACCTCCTTCTCAACAATGTACCAATGGACTCCTTGTGTTTTCTGGTTTCATGTGGTGCCAGTATCTTCACCCTAGCTTTAAAATTGAGCCCACTACAACCTAAAAATTGCAAATTGCAGTAATGCATTAAAGACATTAGTGGCATTTAAACAAATTTGCGTTAACGCTTTATTATCACGTTAACTTTGACAGCTCTATTGTTTTTAACTGCATCCATGATCTTTACCTAAACCTGACCATACTGGTGTTGCAATATGCAGATGTAGAATTTTAAAACATTGGCATTGGACACACAAAAAAGACACTGGCACTGAATGTAATCCAGGATTTTTCCATTTGTTGTGCAATTTTGACAAGGCACAGTATTTTTAATACACTGAGTTTTGAGTTGGGGCATTGCTGATTCATAAAACACTGCAGCCAAACTGCTAAGAATAACTGTAGCTGAGGAACCCCCCTACATTGATCACGCATGTTGTCAGAGAAACTGATGTGCGTGGATTTATCGCAGCTCTTATGTGTTAGTGATATTGATATAATTGTAACTATAATAAATGACTCGCTCCTCTGGGTATGATTTAGAGGGCTTGGCCAAAAGGCTCTTCTCCTCCTTCCTCGTCGCGTGAAAGATAGCTCACTGATGTGAGGAAACCTGAAGTAACTCATACATTACCCAAGCCTTGACTACAATGCTCTGCTAGTCTATATCAAAAAGTATTAGTGCCTCTACCCTTTTCTGATGCTCATATGGATTTCTTTCACGGCATTTTCCGTATGGAATTATGAGTGAATAAATTGCATCTTCATTTATCTTCGAAAAGCCCTTCTGTGCTGACTGCGATACTCAGCTCTCAGCGCTTTACATAATTATATTAGTCTTCTGCTACACCACGAAATTGATTGCCCAGGAAAATGAACCTGGCTTTGCTATAAATTACACCTATGGATCATAAGAAATGTGTTATTTTGTTTAAAATAGTACCTAATATAATTAGAGCTCTAATTCATGGCGAGCTACAAGTGTGCCTATTACTGTAACAGGGTTTGGAATTTAATCTGTCTGCTGGATAAAGAATGATCCTGTGTGGTTTTCATTTGTAATCCCAGACACATTATTTCAGTAAAATAGTCTGTGACTTTTAGATATGAGAGATGGATTGTTGAATGAATAAGTATATTCATAAGTTTTCGTATTAAAGTTAACAATTCATCCATGGAGGGAAGTTTCAACATCAATCCCACAGTCTGTCCTAGGTAACTTTTCCTTCACAGTGGACGGAAACTGGATCCTGCTTCGTTGGAGGTCTTTTCCTCTGCTGGGGATGTGAGGTAGATCTTTATCAGTCTGACACACAGCATCTGTACAGGATGGTTTACTGTGGATAGCAGAATAATATATTATTAAAGGAAAATTCACTGCAGAGAAAGGAGATCTGAAATATTAAGAATGGCTTGGAGTATGTGGCATGAAAATCAATAGAAATGCACGTCTAAAGGATGAGGCTGGTATACATTTCCGACTTTCCCTGTCAGTGGCACTAAGCCCCAAGTCCATTTGTTCCTACTGAAGATGTAACTCTTTCATGACAAATATATAGTCTCATATTCATAAAAGGTTAAATAATTCCCTAAAACAGTTGGGCACTGTGTGTTTTAGCAAATGTTATTCAAACAGGAGTAAACAGCAAACCTGTCAGGGACTATTTTCAGCGGTGGATTAATACACATTTGATCTAGCAAGTATTTACAGAAGTAGCAGGTGTATGTGGGATTGACTCAGAGTAAACTACAATGCCTACAATGAAGCAAGCATGTCACCTAGTGCAACAGTGTGGTTTGCTGATATGTTTTTAATAGTTTTTGGACAACAACAGAGGAAAAAGAGATATACAAGGCACAAAGGGACAACTCATTAGAAGGTACAATGTTGGTTTTGGTCTTTTCATGGGATTGGTTGACAATGATAAAAATACAGAATATCACTAGATGTATCATTTACAGTTTTTTTTCAAATGCTAACACACTAACATGACACATAAAGCACAATTATTGAAACTGACACCTCCGCTCAAGTATCCAAAACTACAAACACATTTTCTGCTTTCTAAGTGTAGGCTTAAACTCTATCACAAGCTTAAGCTTTTTGCTACACACTGCACACAGCTCTCTACATAAGACACAGGAATCTGACATAAAATCACTTGTTTGTCATTTCAAAACACTGCCATTCAAAATGCCACACCCATGGAGCAATTGGCCAAAACACGCGCCACCTGGGCCAAACACCTAATTGCTTGATTGTCGACTCATCAGTCAGGATGTAAGCACTACAAAAAGACCAGAGGTGAGTACCTGTTTACAACAACAACAATGGAAGCCAACATAGCAGCGAGAGGCCTGTTTTCAAAAATGATTTTTCCATTGGATTTTGGATTATTGCAGAAAATAAACTCTGTGGCAAACAAACGCTTATGATACATACACGTTTTGTTCAGCAAGATAATCTCCACAAATGAACACCACTGTTTCACCACTGTTGAATTTTGAAGTGTAAATTCAATCGCCAGAAGTAAAAAGCTAACGTTAGGCTATAAACAAACTACAACACGGTTGCATGACTTCATGTCACCACCAATAAGCTGTAAAGGCGGACTAGTGTGGCGGGATGACGTTTTGTAGTCTCATTTAGCCACTTGTTAGCAACCGCCTTTTTTAAGACACGTAAAAGCTTCAAAATTCACAAGTGGGATATTTACAGGCGTATTTTATATCGTAGAACAAAACGTTTAAATCACTTCAGCTTGTGTTGACCACAGACCTTATTTCAAGCATCTAACTAAAAACCCATTAAAAAAAAACATTGACTTTGAGACGAGTGAACCGGAAGTGATAAAATGCTAACTCATTTCTGGGTTTTGGGACTCATTCCTACAGCACTCTATAGAGAAGGTATAGTTAATTTCCTTTAAGTGTATAACTTGGTTAGAATTGAGTATATTTTGCCACAAAAATGTTAAATTATATTATGATTTTTCTTTCTTTTTTTTTCAAGTGCACCTTATCAAGTTCCAGATGTAAGAATAACATACAGGAACAGTTTCCTCTTGGTGCTATTCCCCTTACTATCCTCTTTCTAAGTGTTAAATTTTACATTTCAAAACTACCCAAATGCAAAGACACGTTTCCTACCTCCATTGTTCTCCTTACCTACAGTCCCTCTGCATCACAATCTTAAATCCAAGAGCACAGTGGCAGCGTGCAGGGTTAAGTAATTCTGCACCATTGAGAAAGACATTTGATTTCATTTGTAGCGTGTCTTGCAGCGGGCGGAGGTGAGCCCACCTTTGGCTGCGGGAGGAGTGAAGCGGCACACATATCTAGTGCTGGGAGACACAAAATTGACAATGCATTTATCTTTGAATAATGTAAATGTCCTGAGAATACGGTGGCAGTGGTCCTGGTGTGTCCACCGAGGGCGCGGGGCTGTCAGACACCGAGCTCTCTGGCCCTGCTGCAGCATAATGTGGCCTCCGGCTCCCCTGGAGCATCCCGCTGCTCGGCTCTGCTCTGCCTCAGGCCCACATTCCTGCTTCGGCACACTGCACTAGCTCCCCTCTTAATTTACACTCTGGTAGGAGAGGGAGTTAATGCAGAAAAGGCTGCCAAGAACAATCGTATCTGCTCTCCCTCTTTAAAGGTGAGGTGGGTTAGGGTACAATATATTAAATAGAGATGTGGAAGATGATTTCCAGAACATCCTGTCTGCTCATTTAAAGATGTAATATTTGCTTATCTAAATAGCATAAAGTGGATTCTGTGGATGAGAGTCAGGCTGTTCTCACACACCATTCGTACGAAAAGTAATGCACTGTAACTTGTGTTCCGCAAAATCAATTTGTATGTAATCCATGTAACTGTGAACCAGGAAGTATAACGAGCAACAAACGCTGCGTAGGGAGGAGGACGGGGCGGATGGATGGGTCAAAAACACCGGACTTTCGTACCCCCGTGTGAAAACGGAAGTCAACGTCGATTTATTTGCCACGTTACTTCTGTGCTTAAGTTACGTCGCTTCTGGTGTTATTTTAAGCCAAATCACGATCTTTTCCTAAACAGTGTTGTTGCCTAAATCTAACCAAGTTGTTTCCTGTGAAGACAGAAGATTGTTTTTGAAAAGACTGGAGCGGAAATTGACACGTGCGCCATATGTTGCCAGCCCGTTCTCATTCCCAGGGCGTCAAATACCAACGCTTTGTCACAGCGTTTGATACCGACGCACAAGGAACCCCTTGAGCGTCAGTATGACATGCACCAGGCTTTCCATTAACTACAATGTGAACCTATAGGCATCAATACTAAACGCTCAGGGAAAGTGCTGTGGTGACGTAGTTTAAAGAGTGAAAGAGACACACAGGATGGACAGGAGGGGAGGTGGATGGGTCCAACAAACACAAGGCTTTCATCCAGGAGACCGCTGTTCGTGTCCAATGCGTTAGTTTTCACTTTCACTTTCATCTCCACAAACTAAGTAGTTTTAAGCGCAACTATGTTGTTTTTTTCATAAACCTAAGTGGTTTTGTTGCCTAATCCTAAGTAAGTGTTTTTTGTTTAATTCACAACATTAAGCACGTGTTTACTGCGACCGTAAAGTGACACCGAGGGGTCTGACAAAGGGTCCGTATGTGACGAGTTGGGATGAGAATGTGTGGGTGTTGCTGGACATTTGTAGGAAAA
>CAKAKR010066779.1:0-11496 GCA_916700685.1 Adelosebastes latens
TTCCAGGCAGGTGGACACGCACACACACGCACACACGCACACACACACACACACACACACACACACACACACACACACACACACACAGGTGTCTAGTGGTGAGGTTGTGGGGACAGTTGATCCCCAGACAGATTAGGCTGCAATCTGAAATCTCCTCAGGCCAGCCCTGAGATCATGTGTACACACACACACACACACACACACACACACACACACACACACATACACACACACACACACACTCAGACACTCAGAGCTTTAAAGTCACAGACTTTTGGACAGACAGAAGTGACTTGCTAGTTGAAAATAGTTTGAGGGCAGCGTGGAACAGTCTGACCATTAGAGAGTTTTTGTAAGGCTGCTATCAGGAGAGAATGAACGTTTTATTTTAACTGTAGAGAAATATTTTGCATTCTGGCAATTTCACTTAGATCAATGTTGGGTTTCCAACATTATTTCCGTATAGAGCCATTAGCCTTTTTAAAAAAATAACCCTAATGGTTGGCCCAGCAGCCTCTGGAGGATGTGTTCTTGTTTTTAACTTCAGTGGCCAAAGTGGTTCAAACTAATCAACTGACTGAACACCTGATTTAGGGCTGCAAGTAATGATTATTTTCATTGTTGATTATTTTCTCGATTAGTTGTTTGGTCTATAAAATGTCAGAAAATGGTGAAAAATGTTGATCCATGTTTCCCAAAACGCAAGACGACATCCTCAAATGTCTTGTATTGTCGACAACTCAAAGATATTTAGTTTACTGTCACTGAGGAGTAAAGAAACCAGAAATTATTCACATTTAAGAAGCATCGATTAATCGATTATCAAAATAGTTGGCGATTAATTTAATAGTAATTAACCAATCGATTAACCATTTCTCTAAACTGATTGTCCAGCTGTGCATCTGAACAGCCAACATTCAGTATGTTGTCGTCAGTTCTTTTACTCCACCAAAAATCTGTTTTCAGTATCTAACACGCGTGTTCTTTTGGCTTTAAAGTTGCCTTTGAATATTTAGTAGCTTCATCTTTTTTTGATAACGGCGGACGCTCTCGCAAGTAGCTTCAATTCGCAGTACTGGATTCCAATGACAGCAAAACATGTCAGAATATCTCAAATATAGCATCCTCTCAAACCACTCATGCAGCATAATCCACTTCTTTCCCAATGATCATTATTATGTTGTGTGTGTACTTAGCTCTACCCTCTCGTGTCACTTCTGGTTGCAAAAAAACCAAGACGGCGGCGGCCAAAAACCCAGATGGCGACGGTCAAAATGCTGAACTAGAGGCTTCAAAATGGCAGTCCACAAACTAATGGGTGATGTCAGCGTGACTACGTCCACTTCTTATATACAGTCTATGGTCAGACCCTGCAGCAGTAAAATTAGTGTTTTTTTAAAGGGACTCTGGTGCTGGGAAACACTACCACATTTGTCCACAGGGACAGACAAAATCAACACAAAATTAAAGTTCCTCGTAGTAGCTTTAAGAATAGCTTTTATCTGTTTTTTGCAACTGGTGATTGTGCCGCACTCTCTCGGGGCAGCTGCGCAAGCAATCATTGCAGGTTTTTGCAGATAAAGGTAGACTAAATTGAACTTTGACTCCAGATGTGATAACCTCTATAACACGCATTCCACGTGGTGATAATTTTACTATAGAGAAGAATAATTTAATCGTAAAGTTTGTGCATCTCTGTATGCCTGGAGCTCTACTCAGAATCTGATTCATCTAATCCATTATTTCTGCTGTAAATCCAAGCTGATTGTCCTCCACAATGGAGCGAGCTACAGGGTGTTAGTGTTTGATACCCTAAAATAGATTTTTGGTGGATTCCTCGAAGCTCTACACTCATGATTGCATCACTCAAAATCAGCCAACCTTTCAGTAAAACCTGCCTCAACCTTCCCTACGGGGCTGCTTACTCGCACTAAAATAATTTGGTGCAGTAAAATATTAGAATCGGCCTTCAAACGCTCACATTGATCTCACTTGACTGAGTAGATACACCATGCTGTCAGATCAATAGTTTAGAGACCTTGACTAAAGGTAGCCCTGCGTGGATGATTCTCTCTTCAAAAATCTCGATCAGATGAAAATGTGTTAAGGGCCCCAGGTGTTTGATTATATAACAGCTGTGGACTTTTTTTCTTTTCTCCAGCACATTTCATTATTTATCCGCCGTGTATCTTTTGATGTGCTGAAGCTACCACGCCGCCTTCTACAAGCACACGTTTTATGAAAGAGATCAAGTCCTTGAAAAAGTCTTTGCCAGCCATTTAGGAGTAAGCTGCTTTGGATTGTTGTTTGAAATATGTATGTGTGTGGATAGTGAGGAAATGGTAACGCGGAAACATAGATTCAGGGTTTGACATCCTTTTTCTCTTTTCCTTTTGTTTCTTTGAGCTCTCTAGACTTTATTGTCACTCAGAAAATGTCCTGAAAATGCTTTTTGGGTTTTAAGAAATTACAAAAAGACATAAAAGTGCTTTCTTGGAAGTTTGATTATCCTCTGCTCTCTCTGTCTCTCTCTCTCTCTCTCTCTCTCTCTCTCTCTCTCTCTCTCTCTGCCGTCCTGTCTTCTTCATTTTTTTCTCTGAATTACAGGTTTATAGTCTTTTTTTCCCTTCATAGTAGTGTGTTAATGTTCTCTCGTAGCCCATTAGATGAGCTTGTACACTGTGGGGAAAATGTACTCCTTTCCTTTTGTAATTTTTCTTAGTTTTTTTTTTCTTTTGCTTGTTGAGGTTTTATTCCCTCATCTTCTAACCTGATTTTGTGTTTTATTTGTGTTTGTGTAGGTTCGACTACCAGGAGCTGCTTCATAACTCCAGTTTCTGCCTGGTGCCCCGAGGCCGACGTCTTGGATCCTTCCGCTTTCTAGAGGCCCTGCAGGTGTGTGTGTGTGTGTGTATACATTGTGTGATTGTGCTACTGTGGATTATGTGCTGGCATACTGCATATCTGTCCATGTGTGTGTGCAAGGTGTGAACATACTACGAGAGGACATGACGACTGTCCCACACGTGTCTCTACGAACATGTGTGAAGGTCCTGAGATGCACTTTGTTTTAAGCATACTGAGGCCTTAGGAAAAGTTCTTTCCATATTTTGTTTGAGATATTGGCCCTGTTCAGACCTGGCATTAAACATGCATCCTGAGTGATTTTATCACAAGTGGAAAGCTTTAAGTACAGATGTGAACGCCCTCATTGAGATCTGATCGCTCAGACCACATTCAGAGGTGGTCTGGGCTGCATATGACCACATTCTTTTAGCAGTGTGTATGCGAATGTGTCCTGGGCCACATTTAGGACCGCCTACTCAACTGACGTCCCGCTTGGATCTGCGGGGTCCCACTGAGCTCCTCATGTGAATAGACAGTCAGACGCGAGCGCTTTTCTGCCTCGCTGCATGGAAACAGCTTCTGTGCTCTACTGTATCCTGTCGGTCCAACTGTATTATATTAAAACATATCTGATCTATAGACTACATATCTACAGACTATCAGACTAGGCACGCAAAGTGCATTATTATCATACTGTCGGAGATCTGTTTTTGTTCCGGTGCTTTGCACAGAGCTGACACTCACTCGCTCTTGTCCACGATGAAGCTCTGTACCCACTGTTGCGTGGCAAAGAAAGCAGTGTCGGCAACATGGAGGTCCCGGGGACCGCCGGCACAATAACCTTATATTGAGATGTTATTCAAATTTGCCCAAATTCCCGAATATGTAGGATATTACTACTGACATTCATGTAATATTACGTCACAACATCTGCTGTATTAGCCATGTGTTTACTACGTGTTTATTTGCATATAGAGCGGGGAAGTGAGATCAATTGGAGACACACTGGAGACACATTCTAATGCCAGGTGTGAACGGACATACTTAAAGCCGCCCACTTGTGATCAGATCACTCAGGATGCATGTTTAATGCAAGGTCTGAACAGGGTCACAGTGAATAGAGACACAAGTGAAGTGTCCTGGGCAAGGATATCTAATGATGAAAAACCCAAAACCAAGTTAACTTCCTTCAGAGAGACTTTCCATCGAGCACTATAAATACTTTTCCTCAAAACGTAACTGAGAATGCAGTTTAGTTGTATGGAGTGTAATTTCTTAGGAGAAAGGGTTGGTTTTTAAGTGGGTACCTTGACATTTTCACTTTATCTGAGGAATAACAAGTTGCTATTTGGAGCCAGGAGGTCAAGAGTCCAAGTTTCCCAAATGCAACCACAACTACCTAAGAAGTTTTTCAGTATCCATCAAAAATGCATGTTGAAATGTTTTTATTTTTAGAAGTAATTTGACTTATTTCTGTAATTTACTGAAGGTCAAAATGTTGCGTCAGTGCAATGCTTCTCCACACTGTCAGGATGTAATTCCTTGATTATGTTTTTTATATTTCAGGCCTCAAAAGAGTAAAATTTAAAGATGCTGAGTCTAAAAAAATATCTTTATCAGCCTTCTCAACCCACCGTGTGTATTTTGTGTGTAGTTAAACAATATAAACTCCTCCTCAGGTCATTAAATGCTTCAAATTCCCAGAGACAATGCTAAGAACATGACATGCTAATGATTACTGGGCTTATATCAGACAGCCTGTGGAGCTCCAGCTGGGCATTTCAACGAATCAAAGAGCTCCTCGTCCTCCTCTTAGCAACAGTTGATCTTATTACTATTGACAATCTGTCATCCCCCTGCCACAGAAAGAGCCTGTTTCTGTAGATACATCACAGAGAAAAAAAGAAGAAACGTCCTCACAACACGGATGTGTTCATCTTTCATTAGCACCATGTTTCTATCCGTCTCTGTGTTGTTTTGACATTAAGTATGTGACTCTGCCCTGTGTCTGCCTCTCGCTGTCTTGTTTACCGTGTTCTTGTTTTTCCTCACTTTCCAATTATATATTCTGTTGACGACAAACTGCACACCACACGCTGGAGTTTAGGAATAAATAGGTTGTGCTTGCTTCCACCTTCGGGACTCATAGAGGAAGAGCTAGAAGGATGTGTACACAATGTTTTTACTCAGTACTTTGAAAATCCTACATCTCACTGATGTCACCGTTTAGCGGTTTAGCTACAGAGTGAGGAGATCAGCTTGTAAAGTGATAATAGAATGAGTCAGTTGATGCTTTTGTTATTTTACTTTACAAAACTTTATCAGGGCCGACACACATTAATAAACATCAATATGATGTAAATGTATGATTTAAGAAAAGAAACAAACAAGTTATTATGAGTGGGAAAAAATCGATTCACCTATGTCACATTTTTACGATTTTGAAATTGATTTTTTTAATGCCAGAATCGATATATTTGCATCATTTGAGTCTATGCGGAGGAAGAAGGAAGTAACCGCTTTTACTGTTGTTCTCTGAGTAACGTGACGTCATATCCGTTCCGTATCCATGGCGAAGGGTCTGCGTGGATACGACCGGCACCCTCACATTTTAAATCCCAGTATGGAAACACTTTGGGTTTCACACAATGCAGGAAAAGCAGAGCTAGACATCACGGCTAAAGCTGCATGCTAACTCTGTCACGGACAGGAAACGTTATCGTATTGCGGTAACATGCGGTCAAGCCAGCCATCACTCTCATCTCCGTGGTCAAATGGGCCGGCGCTACAACTGTAGAGCACCCATATACTGACATTTATGTTAAATGCATTCAAACGCCCCGATGGAGCTGATCATGGATGTATAAAGAGAATGGAGCTAACTGGAGAGCTAGAGACAGACTTGGCGAAGTTAGCAGAAGTATACATGTGTGAGTACGTCACAAAGGTAACTGTATATACAAAATACATATATGGAAATAAGATTGATTGGATTGTATTCACCAGAAGTATAAAACATTACATGTCCCTCATAAATTAAAAAGATAGTATCACTAATTTGTGAGGGAAATGTCTTTATTCTTTGATTTTTAGGTTGCTGGAAAAAATTTAATAAATAATGCCTGTCAAGGAGGGACATCTCTGACTACATACATGCTGAAAATCAAACATTTTAATGTATTAATTTAGATATTTTCCAAAGTAAAAGTCCCTTGAAGTGTATGATTAAACTTTTCCCCATGGTCTAGTGTTAAAAAAGTTAACAAAAATCACAATAAATCGTAATATCGAATCGGCACCCAAGTATTGTGATAGTATCAAATCGGGAGATGGGTGACAGAGTTGCAGGTGCCACCAACCTCTCTGTAGTCTGTATTTGGCCACCACTGTTTTAAGTCAAAAGTAATGAGAAAGTAGAGGCTGAACTTTGTGATGACATTAGAAAAGGTTGAAGATATTTTTAAAGAAAGATGCAAAAAGCAATAGCAAGAATGATCAGCAGAAGAAATGGGCACTGCTTTTAATTAAACACTCATTTTAAATGCATGCCAATTATTTTTAATGGCTTTTTCACTAAATTAGACCTGAAAAGAAAAGAAAAGAAGAAAGAGGAAAAGAAGTTGTCTTCGCAGAGGTAATACTAATCAACATTTAGAGGACATGTAGGAGGATGACGGTGAGGGAAAGACAAGAAAAGAAAAAGTCATCTCACAAAGCCCGACTAATCAAAGCAGGGAGAATTTGCGTCGACAGGTCACTGATCATGCACTCGGCATTTTGTGAATCTCCTTTAATCTCTCAGCTTCACTTGATTGAGAATCCCAGTCGAATTTGAACTTTAAATGAAAATACCAGACTTATTGAAATTTCTTCTCCTTCTCTTCTCTGACGTTGCTCCTCTACTTGAGACTACAAAGACAAATCACAGCGTACAGTATGTCCTTAAAGTGAAGCCATACATCCCATCTGACATGTGACATCCTGGACTCAAAGTCGGATGATGATCAACCCCCCCTCGGTCCTGATTATCTTTTATGAAAAAACATTTTTATCAGCATTTATAAGCAGTATTTGAATACTTAATGAACGATACTATTCAGGAATATAATTTTAGGTGTTTATTAATGTATTTGTCAATAACTACAGCTGCTCATATGACTGGTGTATAAACAGTTCCCTTGATTATTTACATTTATTATATGGTAAATGTGTTTATCACTTATGAAACACCATTTCCTGAATGTGCATGTGGTTTTAACTTTTTCTGTTTTCTAATTTTTAGATATATTTCATATATTTAGATAGATATATTTCATATGTGAAATTATAGAGAGAATATTTGAAAACATCAATTTCATATTTAATATCGGGTTTTTTGACAAATCACAAATGAAGACATGAATTCCACATGTGTTTGCGTGTTAACGCAGCTGATATATGATTAGTTACAAGAACAAATGAGGAGTTATAGTTGTTGAAAAATAATTCAATAATATCAATATTCAGTATATGGCTTCATCAAACCGCAAAGGACCTCACGGAGAAGTCAAGGAGAAGCGATTTAAAAGCTTGTAAGGAAATAGATTCTTTATTTTTTCGTCTGACTGAAGCATATTCACCTAAAATGTCATATTATAACTGCCTACAACTACATTATAGTATGTTGTAAACAGTTCATTAAATCTTTATATACTGCCTATAAATGCTTAATGGTCACAAAACTCCTCACTATCATCCATCCTTCTGCTACTTATGCAGCTCAAATTGGTTTGAACTGACCCTCTGGACTGTGAACTCACTGTAATGCTTCCTGTGTAACACTTTCTATGATGCCCATATATATAATGCATTATAAACATACTCATAATGCATTATAATCTGCTTATAGCACTGTATAATTATAGTTATAAGCTCTCGTATCACATTATAAAGCATTTTATAATGACTTATAAGGTCAAGTATCATAATACTTCATAATTGCTGCCATGTCTTGCTGACATTTTCAGGGGTTTTTTCAAGAATCATAGTGTATTATAATTCCTATAGTTGTAATACATTATAATCTTTTTATAATGCATTCTAATCACTGTAATAATGCATTATAATTTCATTATAAGATACTCTTAGTGGCCAATGTGTGCTCTAAGTAAAGTGAAACAAATATAATTAATGCAAGAACAGCACAAAACATTGTAAAACTATTTTTTACATTGCTTAAGCAAACAATGAGTAACTTATAATCACATTATAATGCATAATAACAGAGATTATAATGCATTATAAAAAGTATTATAATGTATTACAATTATGGGAATTGTAATGCACTATGATCCTCGGAAAAAAAATGTCAGTCTAAGTGACCAGCAGTTATGAAGTATTATGATACTTGACCTTATAAGTCATTCTATAATGCTTTATAATGTGTTATGATTATTGTTATAAAGCATTATGCATATTTATAAGTGCTTGTAACTATAATTGTACAGTGCTATAAGCAGATTATAATGCATTATAGACATGGGCGTCATAGAAAGTGTTAGCCATTCTTTCCCACCACTTAAGGGTCAAAAAATGTAAAACCATAGCTTTGCAAAATTTCCCACTTCCCATTTCATATACTTTTACCATTCAACACAATCAACTCTACTGAAAGAGTAGTAATTTATAGTAGTATTTCTCATAAAACCTTCTTTCTTAGATAAGAAACAAGCTGTGGCTAATTCCCATTAACATTAATTTAATATCCGTTATATAATTTAAACTGAGTATATAATGAAAGTACACCGCAGGCTTACAGATGAGGCGTAAAATATGAGAAAGTGAAAGAAATTATCCAGAAAACAGCATATTCTCCAGTTTAATAATTAGACAGTTTAATAGTGCAGCAGAGTGCACAATCAACTCCTATCCATTAACCACGAATGATGAACACTTCCAAGAGCCTCATCATAAAATACAGCAACACACACACGGAGCTCCTGTGGGAAATGAAAAGAGCTCCTGATGAATTAAGTCACATGAATGAATCCTCTAAATATTGATGCATGCAGGGAAAATAAATAAATACACTTGTCCGTAATATTTTTGGCAACTCCGTTTGTTTCTGCAAAACTCTCACTTGGAAGCCGTTGAAAGAGTGTCATCAGAGAGAAGCTACCTATAGTAAGAGGATGAATCCCTCAGGGAAGGGAGAGTCGATCCCTCCCAGCGCTCTGCTGTAAACTTCTGGTTAGACGTCATGTGTTCCTGGGATTTTTCTCCCTCTCTCTCAAGCTGTGAAAACTTGTCAACAGAGAACATTTTGTTTCTTCTTTGAGGCGAAACAGTCCTCTGACAGAAAAACACAGTACATGATTTGTTTCAAACTCAATAACATCCAATACTTTCTAAAAAGTAGGACACTGTAGACAAAAGACAACACAGAAAGGTTAGGTTCATCTCAATAAATCATTAAGAGCAGTTTTATTAACGTGAAAACTGACAATGTTTGACTCCATTCCTACATCCGTTATGTAAAGATAATTTGCTGCCCACTATTCAACTGAGCTCTCTTTCCTAACAGGCGGCTTGTATCCCGGTTATTCTGAGCAACGGCTGGGAGCTTCCCTTCTCTGAAGTCATCGACTGGAGGAAAGCAGCCATCATCGGAGACGAGAGACTTCTGTTACAGGTAAGAAAAACATGATGGAGGGATGGAAGGATACAGGATGGATGGGTTTTACAGCAAATATACAGGAGAGAATATACAAAGGAGGGATGGATGGAAAGAAAATGATTTATTTTCTACATTATACAATTACAGCAGATAGTGATTGTGGATGGAGGCAGTGTTGGAATCACACCGTGGCTTAGGGGGGGCCCTATTTCTCTGGGGTGGGAGGGTACAGAACACATGCATCCGCCTACATGCAGAAATATACTATCAATACATTTCAATTCATACTACCTCCCACCCGCCCTGAACAGACTTGCTCTTTGTTCATTTACATTGGTTGAAAGCCCGGTGCATCTCATACAGATGCTAAAGGGTACCTTGGTGCGTCGGACGCTGAGGGGCACTGACCAAGCGGCGGTATTGGACGAGTTGGGAGTGAGACCGGGTTGGAATAAACATGCACGTTGACAAGTGCTTTACTTAATTTTATTTATTTCATTTCAACCTATAAATATATATAGTAAATTAGGGCTGTCACAGTTAACCCGATAATAACGTGTCAACGCAAATTCGTTTTAACACCACTAATTTTTTTAACACATTAACGCAACTTGCGATATTGATCTTTTTGACGTTGTAGCGGGCTCAGCTTTTAAAGCTTGAGTGAAGATACTGGCATCATATGAAACTAAAAAACCTAATGAATCCATTGGTACCAATCATGTCATACTAGCTTGTCGCGAAGGAGGATAAATAACGCTACAAACTTATGCTAAATTTTGGCGAGGAAAAACTGGCATGGGCATTTTCAAAAGGGTCCCTTGACCTCTGACCTCAAGATATGTGAATGAAAATGGGTTCTATGGGTACCCACAAGTCTCCCCTTTACAGACATGCCTACTTTATGATAATCACATGCAGTTTGGGGCAAGTCATAGTCAAGTGAGCACACTGACACACTGACAGCTGTTGTTGCCTGTTGGGCTGCAGTTTGCCATGCTATGATTTGAGCATATTTTTCATGCTAAATGCAGTACCTGTGAGGGTTCCTGGACAATATTTGTCATTGTTTTGTGTTGTTACTTGATTTACAATAATATATATATATACATACATTTACATAAAGCAAGCATATTTGATAAGAGTATTAAATACTTGACAAATCTCCCTTTAAGGTACATTTTGAACAGATAAAAAATGTGATTAATCACAGTACAAGTGCACATTCCCAGTTGATTTCTCAGTTACACGAAAGTCGTATGTCTACTGTTTACCTCCCAATCAACTCACATTTTTTAATCACATTTTAATCGATTGACAGACCTATATGTATACTGGAAAAACAAAGTTCGGAAACTTGTGTTTGGTCGATTATATCTCTGTTGTTACAATGCTAATTGGCATTGTATTTTACATCGTCTGAAAGCCTGTTTATTTACCTTCGCAATGATGTCCAACTTGTAAGGATCATGCATTTGTGGGATGAGCAGCACAGCTTTTTATGTGGGTAGCGCCCAAGAAAAATTTGCCAAAATGCTCTTCCAATGGTAAACAGTGTATTCTCATAAGGCTACCAGGATGCCTGCAATGACTGCCCTTCACCGTCAGGCCCGTTTGCGCTGGTGTCGACAACACAGACAATGGAACCTGAACATGTGGGGGAATGTCATGTTCAGTGATGAGTCCAGGTTCTGTCTGCCAAAGTTGGACGGCAGGGTCAAAGTATGGAGACGACGCGGAGAACGCTATGCTGATTGTTGCACCGATGGAGTAACAGCTTTTGGTGGGGGCAGTGTCATGGTGTGTGGGGCGGCATCTCCCTCACTGGCAAAACAAGGCTTGTCATCATTGAAGGCCATCTCAATGCAGTGAGATATCGGGATGAGATTCTGCAGCCAGTGGCGATCCCATATCTCCACAATCTGGCACCTAACTTCATCCTCCAAGATGACAACGCTCACCCCCACAGAGCCAGGGTTATCACAGACTACCTC
>CAKAKR010066779.1:33046-94531 GCA_916700685.1 Adelosebastes latens
AACTTTACTGTTTTGGTTCACTCTCACCAGTTTCAAGCAGCAGCAGGCAGCTGTTTTCAGCAAAAGAAACAACATAGTGGAGCATTGAGCAGTTAAAGAGCCAGATATTTCCCTCCGGAGCTGGTGGAGACCAAAAACAGAGTCAAAAGAAACAGTAATATTGAGCTAATATTCATCAGATGGATATAAACTCCAAATGAACGCTAATGTTGATCTTTATGTGTAAATAGGAAACTGTTTGCTAGTAAGTTTTCCATATCAACTTTATGAGGCGATAAAATGTCAATGTTGTGTTTACAGCTTGTTTTGCTGCCCCCAAGTGGACAAGAACATCTATTAATACTTTTTTTTTCAGTAGATATGATCTTTTTTTGTTTTGATGTATGTATTTATTCATTTAGCAGGTACGATGAAATCCAATGAACTTTAAGGATTCATTTTTACACACACACACACACAACCCCTTCCTTTTTAACATAGTTGATATGTCGATGATAAACAAAAGAACATGCAAAACAACTGCATTGAAATAATGTATTGACATGCATTGACAGTGTTCATCAATAGTGATGAGTGCTTCATTTGTCCTGGAGTAAATTTAACTTAACTATGTAATTAATCATAGGGCCCCAAACAGACTCAAATTTTTCAGATGACCCCCTCAAGTTGTACTTAATTTTCTCCAGGCTTAAGAACATCATGAGGTCTTTGAGCCATAGAGACGCTTTGGGGGCAAATGTTGACTTCCAGTCCAACAATGTTCTTCTACATGCTAACAAGGATGCAAAGGCTGTCTACTGTTAGATAATCTTTCTCCAGGTGTATAGTTTTCCCATAAGTCCCTGCATGGTTTTGGTGCGATGCAAGAAGTAATCTCAAAATTGACATGCACATTATAACCTGATTATTGTAGAAAAAAACAGTTTAATTAAAGCGCCAGGATATCCCCAATAAACTAAATTCACATGATTTGTTTGATAATCGGATTAATAATCACCATCAGCACTCACTCAGCATGCAACAAAGATAACTGTGCTGCTCTTTGTGTGATCTTTTCTTTCATCTAAATTCAGTTATTGTGTGCTAATCACATTATTCTGACGCCGAGCATGAACATAACTCTGTTTACAGAAAACAAGTGTGTTTCACCTTAATCTGATTATAATCAAACTATTAGTGTGCATGTAAGTACGTCATTTACATGTATTCAAAGATACAGTAGGACATGAATGGATTAATCTATTATAGAATAGAAAATGTATTCAGAAAAATTAAATCCATTGCTTTATAACATTGATATGTTCCTTTGGCGCTGGCTGCCACAAGGGGAATCAATTTCCTCAAACCCATTTACCCATTGTACCGTATGCTGGGGATCATTTATCGAGGGTAGTAATTTGTTTTCGCTTCACAATTTCTCTTTTTGTCCTGTTTGGTTCATTTGTTTGCAAATAAAATGCAAAAAAAAGTAACTAACAAGAGCTGCTTTATTGTGAGGTTGTAGAAAATACAATTACTTCTCATTGGAACAAATCAGCACGATTCGCTAAAGGAGAGAACTCCTGGATTAGACGTGTTTACTCATGCTCGGTCATGGGAAGCGAGGGTATATATCCTGTCAGAGAGATTGATGACGGGTGCAGCACAGAGCACTCTGTGTCCAGTTAACCGTTATGGAGCTTTATGGAGAGCTACATCTGCACAAATCTGTGTTAAAAACCTCAATACGGTTTACCCATGACAACTGTTTCTGTGTGTGTGTGTCTCCAGGTAAGAGCCCGTCGCAGCAGTTCACAGCTGTGATCCATACGGTAACTCCTCTGCAGTCCCAGATCTCCCCCGTGGTGAAGCTCATCATCGCTGTAGCCAAGTCCAAGTTCTGTGCACAGGTGGGCAGTGAGTCTGCATCCCACTGTGGTTTGGTGCTGGTTCAACAAAAAGAAATAATGAAAAACACTATTAAAGGGACAGTGTGTAGCATTTAGGGGGATCTATTAGCAGAAATGGAATACCTGTATAGTTAGCTTAGAATGAGCCTTTTATATCTACATAGGGAGCAGGTCCTCTTCACGGAGTCCGACATGTTGCTCCGCCATGTTTCACTGGCTCTAGAGAGAGCCTTTAGTGTTTTTACGTTACCTGAAGGACACCGTAGTTCTCTGACACGCTTGTGAAACTGCATTAACGTGAGCCGCAGAGTGCAAAACCATGTTACCGCCAGCCGCCTTCTGATTTCCGTTCTCCTAAAGTAGTGTTATTATGGTAAAGGCCCTGACACACCAAGCTGACAGTCAGCCGTAGGACAGTTTGGGGCCGTCGGTGAGCGTCCGTCGGCCTAGTTTTTGCAGTGTTTCCGGCACCATCGGCTCTAGTCTGCCCGTGTCTGAGTTTTTTTGGCTGATTCAGCATGATGAATCGGTGGCGAAGCTTGTCAGTGAGAGAAATCACTCCGATTGGCTGTTCAGCTTAAATGAATCAGTGCATGAGAAGAGAAACGGAAGTGGGCAAAGCAAGCCAACGAGTAAAATCAAGACGAAAAACACAGAAGGCTCTTCTCATTTCATCTGATCATTCCAATACACAGATATTTTCACAGCGACATGGCCATCTGGAATGAAGCTAAGTGGTGAGTGAGAGTGTGGTGAAAATGGTCGGCAAACGCCGCTTTGTTTCATGTACGTATCACAACGCTTGTATATCCGCCGTCCTCAGTCTTCCGGTTTCCCTTTTTGAATGACGAATACAGACTACCGCCGCCTGCTGGTGTGGAGAGTTATTTCATCTCACGCAGGCACAGAACGTACGTGGTAGACGGCCGTCGGCTGTAGTCTTTGGGGTGCGTTCAAGTGCAACTTTTTGGCCAAGACAAAGGCAACGTGAGGCCACGCAACAGTCGGCCTTCATCGCTGCTAGTTCTTTGATATCGGTTTGGCGTGTTTGGGCCTTAAGGATGGCCTCTGAGGGAGTTACCATGGTTTTGCACTCAGCGTCTCACGTTACCACAGTCTTGGAAAGAGGGGAGCGAGTGTAGGGGTATTCACGCTGCTAGATGCCACCAAATCCTACATACTGTCCCTTTAAATATGAGCAGTCAAACACAAAGCAAACTCTACATCATATCAAGAGGTGTCAATATTTTATGAGAGAAATAATCTATCACTCGTAACTCTCTCATGTTTTACTTAGCACCTTTGTTTCCCCTACTTCTTCTCTTTGGCTCTTCTTCTCCTATTCATCCCTCTTCTTTTCCTGCTTCTTCTTCCTTTTGTTTTTCTTTTTCTTCATCAACTTGTTCCTTCAGGTAGTAAAATTTGATGAGGGCTTACAGCCATTCATCAAATACAACAGGGTGTTCGGGCCACTGTGGAAAATAAATCTGTGATTTCAAGAAGGAAGTCGTAATATTTTAATACTACTGTGAGGGATGTGGATGACCTGGAGATTCACCAATAAGCACATTATTTGGTGTCGGATACTGAAATGAAATGCCAAGCGGAGATGATAAAGTTTGCAGACACAGACAAGAACTGTCTTCCAGTCACAGAAAAGTGAAAACACCTTTTGCAAGGACAAATATCAACTGTAGAGTATATCAAGAAAATCAAGAAAAACTTCAACATGCATGTGTAATCCTATCCAATCATAACGTAGGACATGTTCTTCTCAAAGTATTACTCATATTATTGTCATAATATGACCTTGTAATATTACTACTTTATTCTCAATTTTTTTTCTTATAAAATTACAATTATGTTGTCAAAATATTATGACTTTTTCTTGTAATTTTATGACTTTTACTTGTAATATTAGGACTTTTTCACTAAATAAGGACTTTTTCATAACAATGACTTTTTTTCTCAAAACATTTCCTCATAATCCTTGTAATATTTTCTCTTTTTTTTTTGCTTTACAGTGGCCCTTATACTATGCCATACTGCTGACATTGTGTTTTTGCATGATACTTTATGAACATAACTACTACCTTAGATACTTTCTAACATGCTCTTACAATCCATCTTAAAATGATCGCATAAGAGAGGTGTGCCAGAAAAAGACATAACAATAAGTGCTAAAGAAAACAAGGTTTCTTGTATAAGCAGAGGGACTGTTTATATAACAATGAGCTTTATTTTAATATGTGCGATACCAATAAATATAGTGCCTATGTACCTGTCAATATCCGGTATAACAGCAGTTGAAACAAACTGACTGATAAAGAATTTGCTTGTTTTATTTGCATGACTTTATGATAGTTTTACTGAAAACTGTGTGGAAAAAAACTCTGACTGTCTTAAATCCTGATGCTTCTTAAAGATTAAAAATGCATCCTTGTATAGATTCTACTATATCTTTATACATGACTTTGTTTCAGAAACCTCTCTGCAGAAACTAATGTATAATGATGTTGATAGTTATATATAATATTAACTGACTCTATGCACTTTCCCCGTACAGATTGTGGTTTTATGGAACTGCGACAAGCCTTTACCTCCTAGGAACAAGTGGCCCTCCACCAGCGTGCCTCTCACTGTCATTGAAGGACAGATCAAGGTAACAGCTGCTGGCTTTTTGCATCCATTATGTATTAAAAGATTCTTTGTTTCATAGCAGTGAAGAGATTCATCTCGCCTTTATAAAACTGATTTTCTCAAAGGTACTTTGGACAGAGTTTGTTGGCAATGAAAGCACCAACTCTTTGGCCTCTAGCTGCTTTCTAGATGCTACAAACCTGAACTTTAAGACACTAGAAAGGAAATATGAAAACAAGTTACAGTTTCAGAGGGAAAAATACCTGATGGGCTTGTGTGTCTTTGTGCACTTGTGTATCGAACTATATGTACTAACACAAAGACACCTCTCCAAACCTCATTAACACTTCCATGCAACTGTCAGATATAGTCTGACTGTAAATTGATTTTATTGCACTTAAACTAGAACAACTTTTCTGCTGCATCTAAAACAGTTCAGCAGTGTTGCAAAACTATTTTCTAGATTATGTAAACGGAAACAGAATACTGTAAACGTGAACTACGCAGACAGTTCAAAAATGGCTTAAGGAGGACATATTATGCTTATTTTCAGGTGCATACTTGTATTTTTGGTTTCTACTAGAACACGAACATCAACTGAACCAAACCCTTCGGACTCCGCTCCAGCTCCGCTCTAACTAGCTTTGTTTGAGGGCGTGCCAAACTAGCCGCTAGACAGGTATTCTGCAAATGTGTTACTCGATGACATCACCACATTACAGCAGAAAAGGCGGGACTTCAAGCAAGGCGTTTCAGGTAGTTAAGGAGCAGTGTTTCTCCCTTTGGCGTGGACTTTGGGCTTTATAACCTTGCAGACCTTTTACAAACACAACAAGCTATATAAAACTATAAAGAAAAAGGAAAAAGCACAACAGCATAATAGGTCCTCTTTAATTTAAAGACCTGCACCTCCATCCCAAATCAGGGGCGCATTGCAGAACAGCGTCAAGTGCAGACGACTGCCCTAATGTTACAACTACGTCCAAGAACAATAATCCAGTTCCAGTTGATGGTGAAACGTCTTTGAAAATGAAAAAATTAATCCAGACAACAATTACTGTATAAGAAGCAGGAGCTGGCTCTTCAATAAATTAAATGTGATTCCACTATTAGATCGTTTTCCTCAGAGGATTGGAGAGGCTTGGGGTGTGACAGCGTAAACCAGATCATAGTCAGCCTTTAGCTTTGAGGTTTTACTGGTCAAAATGTCTCCTGAGGATTCACCCCGACTCATGAAGAGGTAATAGACCTGATATCTGTAGCCTGACTACTTAGAAATCTAAAGTAGAGCAAAAATGATCCTGTGATGTGCATTTAGAGTTTTGCAATAACCTCAGGGAGGATTTCTGCACCATTTAGAGCTTCATTTCATGAGAAATGATTCGGTAAATTAAGCAAAGCACCCTTGAGAATGCCAGATGTTCAGACCCTTTTGGGTTGTTATTATATTAAAACCCAAAGAAAAACAAGAGTGGACTCTGATTAATGCTCACTGAGGCTGAAATGTAGCCGTTAGTTTTAACTTCTCAAACTGTCACTGAAAATGAAAGGCTTTTATTTGCTCTGCTACTGCCGAGCGCTTCAGACTATATTTGGCTTTTATTAACATTCTTGTAAGTAAACAGTTCATTGAGCATGTTTGATTGTTTACTGCAGACAATTCTGCACCGAGAGGCTCTTAGAAATACTTCTTTTATTCTGTTGTCAGCTTACAAGTGTCCTGGTTGCCTACTGTTTTTTTTAGAGGTATGTGTATATTGTTGAAATCACAATACCAAGACTTTGCTGATATAATGATAGTGACCGTTTTGAACCAAAGCTCCTCCCACAATGCACACTAACAAATCGGCACTGTAACTCAGGGCCTTTCTCAACTCACACTCTCCCTACCTGCTTCCACTCCGTACTCTGTACAAATGTAAATTCTGTGCAACAACCAGTACAAACGTAAACTGCTCAAACTAAGATAGACTTTTAATATTGTCATACAGGCGTTAACAACTTAAAGGTTATGTTGTATTTACGATCTTTTGGATTGTAAAGTGTTGTATATCTACATCTATAGGGACTGTTGCCAAAACCAAGCAGCTCATAAACATCAGAGTTAAAAACGAGTTTCTCTGTATATTGCATGTTCTTTTTATTCTTAATACTGTGAACCTTTTTGCACATCGCCTACAATATATCTTTGCACATTCCTGCCAAGCTTTCGTGGTAACACTTCATTTTACAGGTCCACAAATTTCATGGTAATTAGGTGATAATTAGCAAGTAGACTATTTGAAATTTCTTTTGAATTACTGCCAAATTACCCAAATATTTACCTCAAAATTGATCGAAAATTACTTTGTTTGGCTGTCTTGACTCGGGACGTGACTCTGGACTTTTATTATTATTATTTTATATCTATCATAAACATTATTTAATAATTATATTCCGCTCCTTCACAATAGCTGGTAACTTATTTAATACATTTCCAGGAAACAAATACAAAGTTAATTGATATGCTTTGTTTCCAAGTCTGCTGGTAAATAGATTTGTCTGAAGCTTCTATTAGTTTTGGTTTTCCCAAACAGACCTTCTCTAAACCTTTTCCGACAATAAATCTTCATCAGATTTTTTCCACAGTTTTGATATTTTGTAAAGCTGTGTTCCAAACTGAGCTCTACTACATACTTTAGTATCAGTAGTATCTACTGCATACTGTACTGAAAACACACATCTGTTTAACCAGTATTACAGTCAGAGGGATTATAAAGGCCCCGATTTACCCTCACAGGTGTTTTCAATTATTTGAGCTGATTTAACCTCTCCACAGGTCTGTGTTTGACTGACGTCTCCCTCGCTGTCTTCTGTTCACACCTGTTAGGGTTGAAACATTTACACCTTCCCCAAATCAATCTGAGAAGAGGTTAAACCATTTAAAATGAAGAACACCCATGAAGGAGCCCACAGCTTTGGCTTCTGACTTGTTAATAACTTTTAACATTAATAATAACAGCATTTCATTTTTGGCCACCGTCTGGTTCACATTTGGGTGCAACGTCCGCTCATGGTGCATCGCGTGATACCCCCCACCCCAAACCCCCCCATTACACACCCCTCAAACTCCCAAAATACATTTTCAGGTGATAGAAAAGGTGCTGGTGTCGTCACTGTGGATGACGCGCTCTCCGGCGCCTTTTCTGTTACCTGAAAATGTATTTTGGGAGGTTGAGGGGTGTGTAATGGAAAGAGATTTTTAACTAGAAGCGTTCGGAGCAGCCACACAAAAAAGTCGACGCGCTCTGAAAAAAGATGCTGGGTGGAGCGCTTTTTCTCGAGGCGGCCGCGTACGCTCTCTCCTCATTGGGAAAATTTGACAAAAGATTCTATATAAAAAAATGCTATATGGACACTCTAACTTTACACACTCATAGTCCACCCACACTGGCTGATTGACATCTTTTTCACTCTCCTGCTGCTTCATTGCACTTTTTATGCAGGAAAGTTTACACTGTTATATTTATTGTTTTACAATGAATGTATAGTTTACAATGAATGTACAGACCAAGAGGATTGTCAATTCAGAGGTCAACATTCAAAAGAACACAGAAAATAACATTTGAAGACAACGTTTTGTTTTGTTTTGTTTCTTGCTCTGAAAGGTAACTACAGCTAGCATGTCAAACAAATGTAACGAAGTAAAAAGCACAATATTTCACTCTGAAACACTAGTGTAAAAAAAAATAAAAACTGTGGGTGTGCATCAGAAAAACTGGGTGTGTCACATGATCCGAGGGTGGACTGGGCCTGAAATTCAGCCTGGGACTTTGAGATGGAAAGGCCAGAGGGCATGAGTGAAATTGTTTTTGGCTTCAGTATATATTCATGAAAAGTTGTGGTTGGATTCACAGGAGCAAAACTCTGATGTCCAAGTGCAAGTGAATTCAGCAAGAGATGATTTTCTACCGACCACGGCAGCTTTCTGTGCAGCCTCTCCGGTCCCGGCCGCAAACTATGACTGCTAATGACTTTTCTTCTTGCTAAATATGTGTGAAGGGTTGCCAAATTCCACTTGTAGAAATATAGAATGGCTGCAGATGGATTGTGGCGAGTTGTTTTATTTAGCCATAGTAATTAATTTTAGTAAGGCTATAAATAAAAATTCATTCTGCATTTGATTTTTGGGTGTGCCCAGCTGCCTCTTTGGGTGGCACAGGCACACTCGTGGCTACGCCATAGCTCTGAAATGAAGTGGAGTAGAAGTAACATAGAATTTGAAATACTCAAGTCAAGTGCAAGTACCTCAAAATTGTACTTAAAGGTTCTCTATACGATATCCAGAGCATTAATAGAGCAGCAAACAACTATTGTCTATGTAAAGATATAGAGGAGTAATGTCTACCTGAGCAGAGAATGAAGTCCCTGTCCCTCTGTGTTGTGTTGCAATCCAAGTTTCTTCGTTGTCCGGCCTCGTTTGCCTTTTAGTGCATGTTAGTGTACCCCACTGGCTAGGTTACGAGCCAAATATCATATTAAGGACCTTTAAGTACAGTACTACCTAGTACCTAGTTCCAATCCACAACTGAAAGCTAAGCTATATATTGAGTCCTGAGTAAATATTGTAAACTTCTTTATGTTAACAGCTATAGAGAAACAATCCTGCTGGAGCACAGGAGGGAGAGAATGATATCAGTATTGTACAGCATATTGGATAACGTTCTATCCTGTGTCAGTTTTATTGTCTTGTAGTGCTATTTCAGGTTTAAATAGACTCTAGATGGTGAGATTGAAGCGACATGAGTTTGGATTGTCAGCTATTAGAGTGAAGCCGTCGGTGTGACTTTGTTGGGATTGTTGTCATTTGCAGCATTATGGGATAATATTCTGTCCTCAAACACACGCAAATACGAACTCACAACTGTTATACGATACTTGAAATTTCCATTTTTACTAATTTACGCACCAATTTTAAACGATCAATCTTCTTCTTACTTCTACTCCTCGCTCGTTCTCTCACTGAACCACACACACATGCAAACCTCTCTCTAATCCTGATGCTTTGTGGTCTAATTGCTTCTGTTTGTTTTCATGTAAATGTGTCCCCCTTGCAATACAAGAACAATGTTTCCACTGGTGACAATAAAACGCGTCTCAGAGGCAATATGCCTGTGTGTGTGTGCCGGTACCCAGCAGCGTCTATGGTCCCATAATTAGTCATGTGGTATATTGTCGTGCAGCCCGGACGGATGCTCTTCAGTGTATTTCCTACCAAGCGCTCGTTGTGTTTGTTCACACTATAATAACTACACACACACACACACACACACACACACACAGAAAGTTTGCAATTCGACAGAGTGCAGCAGCAGAGTAATTTGCTGTTGGTTATGAGTGTATCTACTCTGTAATGCTGAGTGGATACACTCCATCAGCAAGCTTTACTTCCTCTCACTCTCTTTCCTGTACTTCTGTTTGCTTCTACATCTACTCTTTAATTGATTTCATTAGTGTCCCACAAGCCCTCAAACCTAAACGAGAAAAAAGGTTCTTCATGGTATAAAAATCTCCTTGATAAAAGCAGGAAGCGAACCACAGTTTAGTTTTGTTTCTTCTTAACCCAGGCATTATTAAAAAATCTTTACTCATTTAAACGTTTAATGGGACACTTGTTTTGAATCAGAATCAGCTTTATTGTCCAAATATGTTTACAAGGAATTGGACTCAATATACGTACACAACATATAACCGTAGTTTACACTGGGTTTCTGGTTGTGCCGAAGCCCCCTTAGTGATTCAGGATCATACAAGTTTAAATAATTTACTGACCGTTCAAAGCACACAGGGACTCCGACTGGCTGATCAGATGAACTCATAGCTTGGCCTTGCTATAAGCGAGGTCCTGCTTGCTAAGCATTTATGACCCACACATCAATATTATCAAAGGACTCCCCCCTATCGCTGTAAATGTGTCGACTATATCTCACCTTCATCAATCACCTTGCATTATTGCATGTGTCCTGAATTTAATATTGATAAGTTAATCTTCAGCATTGATCCTGACTCCTTAGGTTATGCATTTAAATTATACCAAAGGAGCATAAAAGGGAAAAGTTCAAAGGTCAAGTGGGACCTAATGTTGAAACGTGATTGAACAGCGGAATTAGAGTAGAATTGATGGTCTTGTGTTGACCTTAAAATATCAATTAGTTTATTATTTATTAGGCTGTAAAGACTGCCTTTAGGCTTTATCCACTCACTGGCAATATGAATATTTTATCAACAACCAAACATAAATATATTTTGGTCACGCAGACCTCTAGGATTGATGTATGTTTGCTCACTTTAATTATTTTTTTCCTTTTTTCACAACATCTGACATAATGTGTTATTGCTTTATAACATTGTTATGTAATGCCTTTCACATCCATCAGACACAGATCAACATTAACATTCTTTGGAGTCGTGTTTGTGTCAGGATTATTATAGCAAACTGAAACTAAAATGAAAATAACCAGTGAAAAATATTTTAATAAACTGAAACTAAATAAGAAACTAAACAGATGAAGATGTGCTCTTTGACATTTAGCTGTAATTTACTGACATCTAGATATATACTCAACACAAAAAGACAGACAAGATATCTCCAAAGACTCCTCTTGAAGTAGCAGGTGTCATGGCAAATATAAAGAGGGGAAATGGGTGGAAGGAGAGCGACAAAGATAAGGTTCAGACCATTGAACTGCCAGTGATCTCAGTGGGATCTAATCTCTGTACAGAGGCAGAAAAGCATTAGCCATAGTGTGTGTGTGTGTGTGTGTGTGTGTGTGTGTGTGTGTCTGTATGGATGTGATGTGAATTAATTTTGAGAAATCATAATCAACAAGACCAAGAGTCTACAGCCATGCTAGCGACTCCCTGTGTGGTTGTACTTAGGCACAGTGCTGCTTTGAGCTAACTGCTAATGTCAGCATGCTCATCTAACTATAAAGGAAGGAATCTCTGTCTGTATGTGCATGTGTGTGTGTCCTTCACATATCTCGAGAACCGTCCATTCAATCTACTTCATACCATGCAGGAGTATTGCCGGGGACCCAAGGACGTGCAGTGTCAAAGTCGGCCGCGATATGTTCAATGTTAATACATTTTGAATAAACAAGCGAACGGCGCACTTTGCAGCAGCAGGGATGGGGCTTCAAGGCTCTGCGAACTGAGTCAAGCATGTCGTCCGCAGCGGGCCTTTACAGGCCGCGGATGCCCCAAATGTGCAGTGCACTAGTAATGACAATGCTAACATGCTGATGTTAAGCAGGTATAATGTTTGCCATTTCAGTGGAGCTGGCTGTCCACTGATTGTAGGGTTGGCTGTTCAATCCAAATTCCCAAGCGTCCTTGGGAAAAACACTGAACTCCAAATTGCTCCTGATGGTCAGTTCAGTGCCTTGCATGGTAGTTCGCTGCCATCGGTGTGTGAGTGTGTGTGAGCATAAATGACAGGTAAACAATCTTAGTTTATTGTTTTAGCATGCTAACCTAACCTTGCCTCGATAGCGCTGGATGAAAAGTCCGGGGATCACCAAAGTTTTTACAATTCTGCTGAGGGGAAACATAAATATCTGTACCAAGTTTTGTTGAGATATTTCAGTGAAAGTGAAAACTTTTGCCTGCCGGTGGCACTAGAGAAAAAGTCAAGAGTTCCCCAAAGTTAATAGGATTCATCCTCTGGGCGCCATAAATATCTGTACCAAGTTTTTAGCAATCCATCGAACAGTTGTTGAGATATTTCAGTCTGAACCAAAGTGGTGGGTTGAATCTTGAACTTGGAAAAAACAGTTGACAAAACAATCTCAACTCAGTGTCCACTTATTAGCTTGTTCTGGAGCTTTCAGCGGTATCACATGGTCGTCATCAGCTGATTAAAAGTTAGATTGTTTTGTCAACTTCTGTTTCCAAGGTCCAGAATGATTCGTCAAGCTCAACTTTTAAATCAAAATGGACGAGAAGATCTGGACTATGGAGGACGGAACCTGTCAAAAATAAATGAATAAGTAAGGGGTGAAATGCAAAAGGAAAATCGTAAATAAATAAATGCATAAATACATAAATAAATACATTTAAAAAATGATAAAAAAATATATATACAAATAAATAAGTAAAAAGGAAAATTAAAGAGAAGAGTAAATACATAAGGGAATTAATACAAAGATAAATAAATAAAGAAGAAAATTAAAACAGAAATATCAATCTATATTTATTTGTAATATTATTTTTGCTACATTTAATTACATGTTTATTTATTTATTTATTTATGGGGTCATTTATTTATTTATTAATTTATTTTTTATTTATGGCAGGTTCCATCCTCCATACTGGACTGAATCCCATTAGGTTTAAAGCTTATTCCAGACCACCAATGCAATACTGATCAATTATGTAATTAATAGTAATAATAATAATATATCAGCAAAAAGTTGTTCAAAATTTAACGAAAAAAAAAGAGAAAGAAAAATAATGAAAGAGCCTCCCAACAGGCAAACATATAGGCAATGAGCAAGGTGACCTGAAGGATGCTGGGAAATGTAGTGAAGTCATAATGTAAACTGGCCCATGACAATGTGTGTGCATCGTGCATGTGATTGTGTATATGTTTCTTCTTACTCATGCAAGTCTTTGATATTCTGAATTTACCACATTCGGACCATTAGTCCAGGATGAATGAAGCTGATTATCCTGCAAGTGGCTAATTTACTTCAGCCAATTACACCGTGATGGCGGTTTTCATAAGATAGCTGAGAGACTGTTACACCACTATGAACACCATCCTGACTCAACTAATTACCTGCCTGCTGATTATAGGGCTTCCGTCCAAAGAAAATACATTTTTCTGCCAAGAGTTCTCACTTTATGAAGTGATTTAATGCATTTTTTTATGTGGCGCTCTCAAACAATTTAGGGGATTTGCGTTGGAATTCGTTTGATGTTACGCTTAACTTCTTGATGAATTTGCAGTCGGCATCCATCGGCTCATTAAGCTGAGATGGAAGTAGACGTTAAACTCGCGGATATTTGTGGTCTTACTTTGCAAAATAAGCCTCTTAATATTACCCCTGGGGGTGAGAATTCAATCTACTTTAATTCAGACAGTGAATCTGTGTTAAACGTCGGTGCTGTGACAGTAGCTAACACGGAGGTCCATTTCAATTACATAAAACCTCAGTTTGACCAAGATAAAAGCAGAGAAAATACATATAATTACTGTCAGTTTTACACAAGTTGTTCACCAACTTTAGGCACATAATCATACTGGTTGAGTTGCAGGCAGTGGGCAACCTCCGGTTCTGAAAAGTGAAGCCAATAGAGAAGTGTCTTATACTTGCATTCTTTCTAATAGCCAGTAGGGGGCGACTCCTCTGGTTGCAAAAAGAAGTCTGATTGTATAGAAGTCTATGGGAAAATGACCCTACTTCTCACTTGATTTATTACCTCAGTAAACATTGTAAACATGAGTTTATGGTCTCAATCGCTAGTTTCAAGTCTTCTTCAATACAGCATGATGTTCATTTAGTAAATTATGGTCCCATTTAGAGTCAAATAGACCATAAAGCAGGGGATGCTTTAGGGTGTGGCTACCTTGAGATTTACAGGTCACTACCATGACATTATGGGTACAGGTGAAGCATTTTTTCTTTGAATGAAGCCCATAGACGGTCTCAATTTAAATTTTTAGGCTCCACCTACTGAAATTTGACCTATCAAACCACTGCTCATCAATTGGACTAAAGCTACACTCAAATTACCCCTCTGTTCAACTAAATTGCCCCCCATGTAGCCCAGAAAAAAAGACATGATGACACATTTCTACAACACATTCTCCCTTCCAACTTGTCAAAAACCGCCCCCACCGGCATCAGATACCGTCGCACTAGGTACCCCTCTAGCATTAGCTTTGGACGTGTCAGGGACGGCGTGTCAATATACGCTTGTTACATGCATAGTGTCCTTTCAAAATAAACTTCTGTTTTCACAGGAAGTTAGGTTTAGGCAACACAACCACTTGGTTAGAGTTAGGAAACTCGTGGTTGACGTTAACTTCACTGACTAATGACTCACGGGATTATCGAGTGACAAACGACTCACATGACTCACGGAACTAACGATGACTGATGTGACATGATAAGTCATTGTTTACTTTTAGTTTCACATGGGACACAAACAGCGGCCTCCTGATAGAAAGACTATCACGCTCTTAATACTACGTCAGTTTCTCCAACCGTCTTATATTGCCGTGGGTGGGATTACATTGGAGTTAGTTAAAGTCCCAGTCCGTCGCATACAGTTGCTAAAGGGTGCATCTGTGCGTCAGTCACTTAACCAGCGGCGGTTTCTGACGAGTTGGGAGTGAGACCGGGTTGGTTTCTAGTGCAGTTTAATAAATAAACATTGATCCGATGGAACTGTAGACAGTGTATGAGAGCGACGCTGCAGTTTGTAACCTGGTGGTTTTCTCCATAAAGTCGAGATCTGTGTCTTTTTTCCCTTTTCTACTCAACAGTTCAATAATTCACACTTTAGTTACAAGTCAATAACATCATCAGCATCAGCAGCCCTCTTTAGGCCGATGGATCAAGGTCTACTACACTTTCTGTTAGGCAGTGAATTGATAAAGACTCACACGAAACCTATTAAGTCAGCTCATTGATCGATAGACACACAGCAGGGTAGGAAACAAACACATTTTCTCGTTGGCCGTTTATTTGCCTCTTTTCATACTTCTATATACCGATTATATAACTTTTAAAATACTTATCAACATATTTCCTGACATACTGAATATGAACCCAAACACCTCAACAAGTACTGGCTACAGGTCAATTACCACTGATGCTGATTGCCACATCACTTCATGTTGCTTTTGATGTGATATTCATATCGATAGATTGTTAATAATGTCACTTATCTCTTTCTGTCTCTCCAGACGATGAGCAGTCGTTTTTTCCCCCACGACGTCATCCTCACCGATGCCGTGCTCAGTCTGGATGAAGACTCGGTTCTCTCCACAAATGAGGTGAGTCGCTGGTGACTTGTCAACCAATTGGCACGACATTGACGCTTTACGAACTGGTGAACTGAAACGCTGATGCTTTATCAACAAAATGAGGTGAGGCGGCAACATTCCCAAGACACAAAGCCACCGGAACGCCATTATCAGACATCTGGTTTACTGAATTACTCACCAAACAATATAAGTAAAAAAAAAAAACAATCCACCATGGCTGCCTGCCGGAAAACTGCCTGAACAACTGAACATATACGTTTGTGATTAGAAACATCATCTTTTAAACTGAAAGCTTTTCTGTTCTTGCACAACAAATATGCAGTTTACATCCTAATGCTGGCAGAATTACCGCTGGAAGTTCATCATTTTCGAAACAATGGGTCACTGATTTCAGACTGAGGAAGACAAAATCACTTTCTCATTTCTAACAAGCGACCGTTTTTTTTTTTTTTTTTGATGGCTGAGATGCCAACTGTCACTGGCAGATTTTATTGGATGTAGCTAGCTTGTTAATTAATCTATAGCCCTTTTCCTTTTCCATGTGCTGGCATGGCTTGACTCTGCGCGTCAGCCCAGCAAGGCAGGGATTTGCATCTCAATTACAACAGGGATACCCGCTTGAAGGTGTGTGTGTAACCATGACTGTGACTAGTGATCAAAGAAGCGTCTGTAAAACGCATTCATTTCCTGTAAATTCTTCACAATAAAAGCCCACCAATTATTTTTGCTGCTTGTTCTCCTCCTCCCTGCACTATTAGTAGACTTGTTTTTATTAAAGTATAAAAAAAACGCTAACAAAGCTCCGCTAATTTGGTGATAAACATTTCCTATAAATTCTTCACAATAAAAGTCCCCCACCCTGTATGGCTGATTAGCTTATATACTTACATACATATTTCAGTGTTCTTATTACAAGAGAAAAGGCATCTAGGATGAGGACTAACGGATGTGTTTGGCAGACATAACACAAACTCTGACAATGTTTCTGGAGTTTAAACTTTCCCAAAGAGCATCTGAGTAACATCTGATCAAATATGTTGAACTAACTTTGCAGAGTGTAGAAATTTGGCAAAAACAATAATTTAACATTTCTTGTACTTTTGCACACATTTCTAGAGGGTGTTCTTAACTTTGGAAAACAACTGACTGCGCGCCAAGGGACCTCAACACTTTTGAATAACTCCACCCACTGAAAGCCTCTGGCAATGTTTTTATAACCAGCTCCAGTCTGCATGGTTTTATGTCAGCCTGTGGCAAAAGGTGGTGATGTCTTAACACGGTATCGATCCTTTCTGAAATGAGGCAGTCGGTCCACGCACAGTCATGAATACCGTTCATTGCAAATGAATTGCCAAACATTGCAATGACCACTGAACTAGAGGAGGAAAATGTGCTTTGCTTTTAAAGGATGATTCCAAATGCAGCAGATGAAATTGCAGTCGGATGAGTGGGAAGTTTAGCAAAGCACAAAGTTAAACAGATTTAAAATACAAAAGAAAGAGTTCTGATTACAGACGTAAATCCAGACCCAGTCTTAATTAAAGTAGGTGTGATGTGTGGTGTTAGGATAGATACAAGATGGTGTTCTTTTAATTTAACATAACACTGAGGAAAGGAAAGGAGAGAGAAGTAGATAAGGGTAAATAAGAAAGGGAAGAGTGGTGTAATAAAGAAAAATGAAAGAAACGACATAAGAAAGCAGCAGAAAAAGGAAAAGAGATGAGAGAAGGAAAAGCAAACAAGAGGAGAGAAGTGAGCAGGAGAAAAGATCAGAGGAAGAAAAAAGGAAAAGTGTAGGGGGAAAAGAAAGGAAAAGGACAGAAAGCAAAGGAAAATCAAGGCTAGAGGAAATAAGGAAAGGAGAGTAAAAAAGCACATTGAAGAAAGTATAATGCAAAACAAAATGCTTTCACAGAGTCAGGAGTTTTACGAGAGCCATTACCTCCGTGTCTGTATCATTACACTGTCAAAACACAGAGCACCTCTTTGATTAAAGTCTCACTTGTTAATGAAGAGAGAGGACGGGAAACACCCCGGTGGTTTGTTACACTGACACTTGTTTTAGAACAAATTAGAAACCAGTGAATTGTCTAAAGCGTTGTCAAGAGAGGAAATCATGTTTCTATTCCCCGTTTTTTAATCAAGACTTTGATGTGTTAGCAGACTTAGCGACGTACTCTTTAGACTCTGAAAACACTGAAACTTAAAAAAAAATGTCAGAGGCAAACAGGCCGATATAAATTTGACTTTTAAATAAATAAATGCACACATGTATCCCATATTTGTCCATGAGTTCTGATTATTGAAACTGGTATATAATTTAGGTTTTACTGTGTGGGATTAGTTTTGTATAATCGAGATGTTAAACTGACACTTTTTACAACCACAAAACTGAATCAAAGCTAGCCTTGGATCAAAAGAACCAAAAATATTAAGCCACTCATACTGTATTCTGTTGATTAGTATTAAATCTATTAAATCGTTAAAACATTGTTCTCAAATGTTTATTAGTCAAGACTCCACGTCAACTTTCATTTAAAGACATCCATTTAACTGACTTTTAGAACCAATTCCTGTTCTATTACCCCCTTGCAAAAATGTAATTATTTGCCACTTGAATGCTTTTAATGTAAATTAGCAGCAGTAATAAAGGTCTTAATACAGCTCTGATACAGCTGAGGGAGAGTGAACTATGAGGCTCGTGGTTTGGGTTAAAATAACTACGCTTGCTATGCAACAACCGTTAGTAAAGTCCAGAAGTTCCGTAACTAAACTACGGTAAAATAACTCAACGTTGACTTGGTTTCACACGGGACACGAACAGCGGCCTCCTGGGTCCTGTATTTGTTTACAGATACTGTACATATAAATATAGTTAATGCATTGCAGGTAATAAGTCTTTATCTATTCTCTTACCTTACCATTAATGATTAATGATTGAACCACTTTTTTTTATCTTCATTCGCTGTCTTTTCCTACAGTTTCTACATTTAAAATGAGTCTTTACCTTCCCAACTTAAGACACACACACGAAACACAAAACTTAAAAAGTTGAATATGTTTTAAACCTAAAAAGCAGTAAACTGATCAGGAACAGCTCATCTGTGATGCTAAATGAGTGCTTCTGCTTTGAGAGTCATTAGAAGTAGCAGCCTCGTTTCTCTCCAGCTTTTCAGCGGCGACTAAAAGATGCGATCCATAATGGATTGTGAAGCCCAATGAGCCCAAGAGATCCAATATATCTTTAAACTCTGAGATGTTTTATTGATGGGAGCGAGTCAATGTTCACCTTTTCTACGCTGGCGGGATCACAATTCCACTTTATGGCACTACAAATTGTGGCACAGCAGTATGAGCGAGTTTGTACAGCTAAACTTTTATGGGCTTGTTTTATGAAACGAGAGGAAGAAGAAGATGTCAGAGAGAGAAAGAGAGAGAGAATTGGAGGGAATCTTTGCTGTGCTCACTAACCCGTTCCTCTAATTGCCCTTTTAACATGGTGAGGGGATTTATTGAAAGCAGATGAAATATGTCAAGTGAGTGAAAATGTGCAAGAGAGAACATTACACTTTTAATAGGACTTCTCGTATTATAATACCTCAGTGGAAGAATGGCTGTGCCAATTTCATAATTACATTGTTTCAGCTCATTAAATGTATGATTATTCCATGAAGAGAGATTAGAGAGGGGAATACGACTGAGAAAACCTGACAAAGCTTTTGTCTCTCATTGGGCGGCCAAGCATGCTGCTGCGTTATGCCCTTTGGAAGACATTTTCAATATGGTGCGTGTGGAAATAGTTCTTCAACGGCAATGACTGGATTTTTATCTTTGTGTCATTTAAATGCCTGACTAGGATGTTGCAGGGTTTGAACCAGGGATATTATAGTAAACTGAAACTGAAACTAAAATGAATGTAAGCAGTGAAAAATATTTTTAGTAAACTGAAACTAAATAAAAACATATTTCCTTTACGAAAAACTAAAATGAAATGATATTTACTGGGTAAAAAAACAAATAAAATAAAAATGGACGTAAATTAATTTCATTTTTAATTTTTTTTAGCTATTTCCCACGTGAAACCAAAAGTCAACGTTGATGTCCGAAACTTAAATAACATAAAAAAACATACTTATTTGAAGCCAAATCATGATGTTTTACTAAACCTAATCAAGTAGTTTCGTTGCGTTTTTATTTTGTTTTGTCTCAATTTACAACATTAACCACGTGTTTAAAACTACGACTGTAATCCGGGAGATAATACATTTCCCTTCAAACGTAATTGAGGATGCAGTTTAGTTGTTTTGAACATGATTTTGTAGGAGACGCGGTTGACTGTTGATTTGGTTGAGAAAAGAAAAACTTTGATGACTGCTTGCAGTCAATATGTGTGAATTAACCCTCACATTCAAGCAGATGTGACATAATCCTAATCCTAACCCCTATGCATTGCACACACAAAAATGTGTATATTATTAGTAATTAGTATGTCTGGAGGTATGGGGCGTAGTACCAGACCAGACTTTTGAAAGAGGGGAGGGGGTCCAAACAGTTTCAGGGAAGTCTCAGTGAATGGAAGTGAAAAAATATTTAGTTATTACGTTAGTTATCAAAAGAAGATCACATAGAGCAGCCTAAATGTCTGTGATTTGATTAAAGAGATAGTTCAGAGATGCAGTAGTTTTGGGGAAAATTACAGTTTTTCCCACTTTCCCAGAGTCAGAAACTACTAAAAGCTTTAGGACAGACCTTTTTATGTATTTGATGTAGTCTGAAGTTGTGTCAAACAGCAATATTAGGCTATCTTGGCTCAATTTATTGAGTATTTATGGGATCAAATAGCATAATCATGATTCCATAGGTATCCAGGAATTGAGCGAAACTAAGCAAGTAAGCAAAGTCTTTTTCCAAGCTTTGTCTGACGGGAGGCCCACAGTCTCAGACTTTGAAAACCCCTGTATACTAGACCAAGGTCCGGCTTTTCAAACTGTCACAGAAGGAGTGATAAGCAATTAATGAAAGAAACTGTAGAGAAAGTTGACAGCAGATAATTTTGGGTGGTTGAAAGTTTAACAGTAGTCCAGACCCGACGTGACCAAACACACCACAGAGAGGAACCTGGTGAGAAGTTATATTCAAAAGATGCTCCAAACTGCAGACGTGCAGCGGGCGCTTGTGGCCGCAGTGACGGCGTTACGCCGCAGCTGGTTGTCCTGGATCCCACTGAGCCTGTTGGTAAAGCTTCATCAAAGCCTCAGCAGCACTCTAAACCTGCTGGAGACCAGCTCAGTTTAAGACACATTTTCCTCTCTTTTATCACCCTGAAATCACATGGAGGTTGACAGTGAAAGCGCCACATGGAGCAAAAAAATATAAAAAAACAGAGAACTTCTGAAAACACATCAGAGAAAGACCACATAGTGAGGGAGGATACGGGCTCTACAATGTGATGCGGCTTCTTTTCATCTGATAACATTGGACACGTTAAACCCAAATGTCGGGAGAGATTTGTCACAGATCTATTGCTGGATTGACCCTCTGCTCCTTGGATCAATTTTAGCCTTGTAGAATCTATTAGTATGTATTACACACACACGCACACACACACACACACAGACTCTGTTCAATTTTCAGTCTTCCCTTGAATTCCTCAGCCATATCAAGCCTCTGTTTTATACCGTAATTAAGACCGACAGATTATGAGTGCAAAGAATCTGGGTTCTGTCACTCTTACACACACACACACACACACACACACGCACACACACGCCATTTCACATTATAAAGAACCTTTTAATCTCTGAAGGCTAAATTATATTTGCATGATATCATTAATCCTTTCAGCACAGCTGTGGAGACATCTGACACATCTCTCACACACACACACACAAACACACACACACACACCTACAGACACACACACACACATCATCAGGGGCTGCACTGAGAATGGCAGCTCCAACCTTTCTCTCGGCTTAGCGCCGGCGCTTTACAGTAATTGCTCACGCGATTCATGACAGAAGCCGCGAGGTTTCGCTAAAGAACATCCACTTTCGGCGCTCCCCTCCCCGACACCATCTCCCTACCTCTACTATTCTGGTAATTAATTTTCTCCCCCGGCTCCTGAGGTGGTGTGTGTGTGTGTGTGTGTGTGTGTGTGTGTGTGTGTGTGTGTGTGTGCGTGTGTGTGTGTGTGTGTGTGTGTGTGTGTGTGTGTGTGCGTGTGTGTGTGTGTGTGTGTGTGTGTGTTACCAAGTATTTCATTATGTGCTGATCCCCTTATTCTCTGGTGAGTAGGCCTGCACGTCTCAGTGGTGTTTTTGAATTCAAAAGAGGCTCTTTCTCAGGTAGCTCAAGCTTCTTCAAGGACACCAGGTGCTCCAGACATGAAATGTCTTCTTTATTGAGGAAGTAGGGAGCCTGAGAGAGCGGGACTGACCGCTGGATGGATGAAGCAATGAGCACCCTCTCGGCACATTAGTGTATTAGAGAATCATACACAAGCATTTAGAGGCCATTTAAGTGGCATGTTTTTCTATGAAGTCAATGAAAATACATGAGTGGAAGCAAACAGACATGGATCTGCTCGAGATGGCGCAAACAGAGGAATTTAATTCATTTATCGTTGTGAAGCTTTATGACTCCACTTTTTAATGTACACAAGATAAATAAAGGAGGGATGACAAAAAGAAGTAGAGTTCCTGCTATGTTTTGCTCCAACTTGGTATCACGTCCAACTGTTTCAAGTGAATCTGTTAGTGTCATGTTTTGCCTCACCGTGACGTGAATATTACACACGTGTAGGAAGGTACAATACCAGCAGGGGGCAACAAAACCACTCACTTAGGTTTAGGCAACAAAACCACTTAGTTAGGTTTCGGAAAAACATCATGGTTGGGCTTAAAATAAGTACGTAACTAAGTACAATATGTACGGAAACAACGTGACATCGCTATGGAAAACACATCACAAATGTAACTTACAAAACAAAACACCGGGAAGAAAGTCCTGTGTTTGTTGGACCCATCCACCTCCCCCTCCCACCCACCATAAGCAGTCTCTTTCACTTGTTATTCTACATCATTAGCTCTGAGCGTAGTCAACAGGTCAACGTGGATGCGTTTACATTGCAGTCAGTACAGACTACATGGCGTACAAGAACGGCGTTCTTATTCCACGCCTTTGCCTTGCGCATTATCGTGTCATTCAGACACCTTTTCGTGCGACCGGTCTGGGTTTGAATGTGGTGCATTTGTGGTTTGTCAGGAATAAACACAGACAGTGTCAGATTTGTGGCAATAAACTGACGCAGAAATCTGGTTAACGTTCAGTCTGAACACACACTTACCTTTTTTTGTTGCTCCAAACCAGCCGAATCCGAACCAACATTTTAACCCGATCTGATCCAGAACTACTGCAGCATTTTTTTAAAACAATTTTATACTAGTCATGTATTCAGTTTGTACACCGTGACCATGATGTGTTGGAGATTTTGGTATCAAACATGTTCAAATGTACTGTACAATAAGACCAGTTTGTAACTTCAGTTTGAACCTAACTAACCTAAAACATCCTCAGAGACTGTAAGTCAACACTTCCTGCTGCTCCTTCACACTAAAAGCCATAATCTGCCCTTTTTCAGTGGAAGGATTTTATACTGAACAAAATTCTGACTTTAAACTGTTTCAAGTGAATCTGTTGTCTGATGTACAGTAGATGCTTAAATGACATGTGATTTGAGTATCTACTATACATCACAACAGATTCACTTGAAACAGTTTAAAGTCAGAATTGTGCTTCACAACCTGACAAATAGCATTTCAAACGTCATTTCAGCATTGTGAAATGCTGTTTTGAAATGCTATTTGTCAGGTAGTGAAGAGGCTGTTTGTTTTGACGACGGCCTTGCAGACTAAATGCCAGTTGATAGCTACTCTGAATAAGTTGTTTTTATCCGTTTATCTCCTCAACAAGCTGTTTAAATTCTGAAGGATTTTCTGTGTATTTTGAATAAGCTGTATCACCTCTTAACATTACTTGATGTTTTTTTCCTCTCTCGTCACCTTTCCTCTTTCCCTCCTATCTTCTACTCCTCATTTTCTCCATCTTTTTTTTTTACCTCGTCTTTATTTTCTCCTCTTTATTTTCCTCTGGCCTCCTCTTCTTTTCTCTCCTGCGGCCTCTTTCTTTACTTTCTGCTCCCACAGGTGGATTTTGCCTTTATTGTATGGCAGAGCTTTCCGGAGCGTATCGTTGGTTATCCAGCAAGGAGCCACTACTGGGATAGCTCCAGATCCCGCTGGGGCTACACCTCCAAATGGACCAATGAATACTCCATGGTCCTCACGGGGGCAGCTTTCTACCACAGGTACAAAAAAAACCACATCCTCTGATCTCCAGCTGATCAGTCAAGCTTTTCATTTGCTGCACTGATAGTAGAAAATTGCTTTTATTACATTTACACATCATTCAAATGATTAACAATAAACGTGAGGTTATTACAATGTAAGACATTCATTCAAGACTTAACTTGAACTTAACCAAAATACTTTTTTAAGACTGAAATGAACTGTGTATTATGGCAGTGGTGGATGAAATCATCAGGCCATCCGCCACTTTGGCAGGCAGGGAAAACGGGATGGAAACAGAGAATCGGTTCACTTTGAGAACCGGTTCCTAGTTGTATTAGATTAATCAACAACTATTTTGACAATCAATTCATTGGATGGGGTAATTTTTAAGAAATAAAAAGTCTAAATTCTCTGATTGCAGCTTCCTAAATGTGAATATTATCTGGTTTCTTTACTCCTCTATGACAGTAAACTGAATATATTTGAGTTGTGGACAAAACAAGACATTTGAGGACGTCGTCTTGGTCTTTGAGAAACACTGATCGACATTATTCACTGTTTTCAGACATTTTATAGACCAAACAACTAATCGATAAATCAAGAAAATAATTAACAGATTAATCGACAATGAAAGTAATAGTTGCAGTCCTACTGTTTTATATTACTTTGTCTATAGTTTACTGTACACTGATTAAACCATTGGTTATCATTGATGAGCATTTAAATGCATAACACAACATAATGATATAAGAGTGCTTCTGATCTGAATTAATAATGTGTCCAGTCAAGCTACTCTTCCAGCACTGTCATCAATTCGCCCTGAGGTGCAGGTTGATCTATTCCAACTTCACATAAATACATATTCCTTCTCCACATGATACAAACCACATTAAAAATCACCTCTTACCAGTCATATTTTTTTTTTTTTTTTAGTGGAGTAATAGAAAAGATAAATAGGATAATACAATTGTTCTGCATCTCTCTGTTATCTCATCAAATGATTGTCAGAAACACAAAGCTGGGACTGAAATAATAAAGAAAAAGGTAAACTAAAGTAATAAGCCGAGCATTAAATTGAACGGAGAAGAGCGTCGCATCTCCGAGCGCATTTGAAGCATCTTGTCACGCAGATAAACAGCTCTCTCATTGTTCTATTGTGCGACTCTTTAGTCCTTTTGTTATTTCAAAATCTCAAATGCCAACGCAATTCAGACAAAATTAAGTCAGAGAGTTTAAAATGAAAGGTGGGAAATGTGTGTGTGAGTGTGTGTGAGAGCGAGGGACAGCAGACCTTGGCAGGGAGGTAACAGAGCTGACAGTGATCTAGTGCTCCCGTGTTGCTGAGAGTGCAACACAGCAGCCATACAGAACAGTAATAGTAGAACACAATAGAATAGAAGTGCAGCTTTTAATAAAAGAAATAAATACACGGTTAACCTCATCTGTCTTCTTTCCTTTATGTGTGTGTGTCAGATACTACCACTACCTGTTCACCCACTACGTCCCCGCCGGCCTGCTGACCATGGTGGACCGCATGGCTAACTGTGAAGACATCCTGATGAACATCCTGGTTTCGGCCGTCACCAAGCAGCCGCCAATCAAAGTCACACAGAAGAAGCAGTACAAGGAGACCATGATGAGTCAGGTAGAGCTTCATCGTTAGCTGCACACACAGATTGGCACGTGGTCGTCCTCGTAGTTCAGACTGCTGACTTCTGCAACGATGCATTTTGATTTTTTATGCCTTCGCGCCGGTGATAGTCGTAGCCGGAGGTATTATGTTTCCGGGTTGTCCATTTGTCTGACCTATTCTCGTGAACGTGATATCTCAGGAACCCCTTTAGGGAATTTCTTCAAATTTGGCACAAACGTCTACTTGGACCAGGCGGCAACCTCCGGGTCTGAAAAGTGAAGCCAATGCTGAAGTGCCTTAAACTTGCATTCTTTCTAACAGCCAGCAGGGGGCGACTCCTCTGGCTGCAAAAAGAAGTCTGATTGTATAGAAGTCTATGAGAAAATGAGCCTACTTCTCACTTGATTTATTACCTCAGTAAACATTGTAAACATGAGTTTATGGTCTCAATCGCTAGTTTCAAGTCTTCTTCAATACAGCATGATGTTCATTTAGTAAGTTATGGTCCCATTTAGAGTCAAATAGACCTTAAAGCAGGGGATGCTTTGGGGCGGGGCAACCTTGTGATTGACAGGTCGCTACCACGGTGTTATCCAGTCTGGGAGTTGTCTGTGTTTTAGTCTTACAACTTAAAACCCTTTCACTGTGTGTTTTCACTTCATGAAAGTTAATTATAACATTTATAACATTATACATTATAACAGACAAAAAATGTCTTATTCAGACCCTCTCGTGTCACTTCTGGTTGCAAAAAGCCAAGATGGTGACCGTCAAAATGTTGAACTCGAGGCTTCAAAATGGAAGTCCACAAACCAATGGGTGTCATCACGGTGACTACGTCCACTTCTTAAATACAGTCTATGAGTTGGACTTAAGGATGAACTGATTAGAATTTGGTGGTCAAAGGCCAAGGTCACTGTGACCTCACAAAACCCGTTTTTGGCCAGAAAGAATTCATATGCTAATTATGACAATTTTACAGAAATGTCTAACGGGTTAAAATAATGAAGTGATGACATTTTAGACAGACGTGGATGTAAACTTCAACTTGACTGGTTTGCAGAGGCATACAGAGTGGAGAGTCCTTCAATCAAAACATTACTCTATAGAGCTGCTAGGGGTCAAAATGTCCACTGGGTACTTTTAAAAGTGTTTGCCGGTGGTTTTAATATGTTTCAGAGGGAATAGTTTAATTCCCTGACAACCTTTTTATGAATAGAAAAGAAGATGAAAAGCGATTCACCTTGTTGTGTTGAATGAATAGTGGAGAAGCTTCAGGCTACATACGGCCCTGACCTTCTCTTTGGTAGATCCATATATGTGCATGTTGTGTGAAAGTGTGTGTGTGTTTGTGTGTGTGTGCTTGGTGTGGCCAGCCCTATGTCAGCTTCTGATTGATGGCCTGACCACAGGCAGGACGATGACTCGGCAGTATGGACTTAGTGATTAATGTCTTAATTGTGAAGGCAGCACGGCGAACCTAGATTTACTTCCTGCTTCCTTCCCTCGCTCTCTCTTTTTTTCTTTCTTCCTTTTTGAGTGTCTCTCTGTTCCTCTCTCAGCCCTCATTTGTGACTTTGCTTGAAGCAAAGTGGAGAAATATCTTTTAGGAAACTTAGACCACCAGATTTGATGAAGCTGCAGACTATTAGATCTTTTTTGGCTGATTTGTTCATTTTATATTCCGAGTGTAGAGATGTTTCATGTTTCGAAGTGCCAAACAATTTCTTTGACTCGATTTTTTGTAGTTTCATTATTGTACCTGACCCCCGGCACCCCCGGCTGCCACCCTCCTGCAGCACACAGGATGAATCTGCTCCAGCTCCACGCCCCCATGCCACAGCTTATCAAAGGGGTCTGCTGCCCTCCACTGCCCCCTCTCCAATTCATCTCCCAGCAGCCACTTGGGGGCCCACCCCTCTCTTCCTATTGTCCATCTCAGATAACCAGCTGAGGACACAGACTTAGACTACTGACGGGGAAACAACGCACAACTGCATAGTTCCAATAACTGTGGTGAATAATCTAATATCTCAGTGACCTACTGGAACTGGAACTTATTGGCTTTAACATTTTTATGGAGTCTTAAAGGGATAGTTTGGGTGTTTTGAAGTGGGGTTGTATGAGGTACTTATCCATAGTCAGTCTATTACCTACAGTAGATGACGGTCGGCACCCCTCCAGATTGGAGAAACAGAGACAGGAGTACCAGCACGGGAGCAAAGCAATATACTGCTGTGGACGGGGCTGGCAGCAAAACAGATTTTAGACACCCAAAAGAAAGGCTCACCTCAAAAGATCAATATCAGTATAAGTGTATGCTGTATTTAGAATATTTTCGCCGCTTTACCTTGCCGTCAGACAGGCCTTTCCAACGGGGAACTGAAGTTGTTGTATCCATCTATGCTCTCACCAAAGCCACCAGACTCCATTGAAAAAAACTGTAATTTAACCTTACTGAACACGGGGGTTGCTGGTCTACCCCTGCCTTTATCGGTTAGTTTGTTTGTGTTATTGTGTGACTTTGGTGAATCCGAACTAACCAAAATCACACAATAACACAAACAACTTAACCGATCCAGGCAGCGGTAGACCTGCGAGGGTAAAATTACAGTTTTGTTCAATGGAGTCTGGTTGCTTTGGCGAGAGCATAGATAACGGCCTCAGTTCCTTGTCGGAAAGATAGACTATACAGCCGTCTCATGGCAAGGTAAACCAGCAAAAATATTGTAAATATAGCGTACACTTCAACTGATTATTATTTTCTAAAATGCGTTTTACTGCTGCCCCCATCCACAGTAGTACATTGCTTTGGTTCCATGCTGGTACTCCTGTCTGCTCCTCCAAACTGGGGGCGTGCCGACCATCATCTACTGTAGGTAATACACTGACTATGGATAAGTACCTCACACAACCCCACTTCAAAACACCCAAACTATCCCTTTAACATCAGGCCCGTCCAGATTGGGGGACCGACTCACGAGGACGCAGATGGATCCCGGATAAAGGACTACACTCATTGGCCGATGCATTAGATATACCAGGACTCTCTGTCCTCCTTTTTAGAAACAGGAGGATAATAAGCAGCAACCAACAGCAAGAGCCTCTAAAACAACTATATCATTTTTGACTCTGCAAAACTCCCAGGTAATGTGCACTATGGCTGTGCTGGCAGAGTGAGTTACACAACCTGCTAGTTGCAGCCAAAAAGTGGCAAAGCAGGCTGTCCTTCCTAACAATATGTGAAAGACATTTTATGTTTTCTACCAGTTTGACTTTCTGTGCTGCTGTTTGCTGAAGTGTCAACAATGACTCGGGGGATTCCCACAGAGTGAAACAGCTGGCCAGGTCGACCAGCTCTGTCAGCATGATGAACCTGGATTCTCCGGAGGAGCAGGTGGTGAAAACAAATAGCGGGAGATACAGTATGTGTTACTATGAGCTACACCTCCTGCCACGTCATGACAAGCTGTCCGCGATAAGGAGCGGCTTCACCAGCATGGAGGCGCTCCTGTACGACCCTGAACCATCAACATTCCCTGTCTTTGCTCGTGATGCTGGCGAATAAGACGGCACGCCGCTAATCCTTATGTGCTCATGTGCAATATGGCATCATATTATTCTATGGGATAAGGTCTTTCAAAATAACTGTTTTCAAATATTTCTCTCTAGGTAGAGAAATTTATTATTTGTCATTCAATCATTTAGACGTCTAACCTTGTTGCCAAGGAGACACACACCTCTAAACAACGACCACAGAGAGGAAATGAAAGCCGGCTCTCAGATGCATCATAGCACCGCTGGATGCCACCCCCCACCTCCTGGCTTGTGATGTATAAACGTGTAAAGTCCAAAGTGAAACCCCACCAACATCCTCTCATTTAGGCAAAATCATCAACAAAAGCAACCGACGGCCTGAAGTAACCAAGTAAGAGAGGACGTGAAGTCTCATAGCAAATGCACAGAGGAGTCAGATAACCAGCGGTTCTACCTCTACTCAGTAACACCTACACATGTAGCTCTACTTTTCTTTTTGAGCTCATTGTGAGTGGTGAAATGGTTCACCCACACACACTCACATATTGATGGCCAGGGACCTGCCATGAGAGACTGGAGGAGCCACGGATCAAACCACCAACCCTTCGATTAATGGACAAAGTAAAAGTTTTCCACATGGAGTTCAACTTTTGTGAACTTGCAAATTTGCGCCGTCGACCAATAGCAAGCCATGTTGACCTTGTCCATAATGGAGGAAGCTACGAGGAAGGAGGAAGTACAATCCAGCAAACAAAATGCCAGGGGAGATTTAACCATGGATGTATAAAGAGAACTGGATACAGCCTTGGAGGCGGGCTCCCATTCATTCCTATAAACATTGTTCAGTGGCGCAAGTAGCAAAAACAGCTCGACTTCTGAGTATAAAATTAGCAGGCGCAGTAGCGTTTCCTTTAACTCCGCCACCCAGTCCTCGGTCCAGCCTCGGACTGGGTCTCATTCACATGAACGAAGGAAAGAAAATAACTCTGGATTTTAATGCATTTTACAACTTTTAGGACCTAATGATTTAAATAAGGGCTATTTGTGTTCGTACTGGGAAGTTGATTTTACTTAAAAGAAAAATGATCCACTGATTTACAGACCAATGTAAGTCCTTTTGGGCCCAATGGCATCACGTGACGGACACGGAAGTTGTAATTCCACCGTTTGGCGACTATGTAAAATTTGCTTCAAAGTTCGGCGCTCTTCCTGGAGGCTTGGATTTAACAGTTCACCAACTAAGGCTGCATTCACAACAGATCCGGCGGTGCTGCGAAAATGCAAGTCCTCCCATTCATTTTGAATCGGGGAAGTGCGTTTGGGCTGTGGGGTGCTGAAAAAAAAATGTAGCGTTCTGCGTTGGAAAAGTAGAAACAGAATAAACTTTTGGAGAAACGCAACCCGACGTCACGCTGCGGTTGCCAATCACGTAACCGTCGATCCAGAGCTGTACAACCCAGCCACGAGGGAACAAAAGACATTAATCGACGCAGTCAGTGGGCCATTAAAGTGACTCTCCCACACCATCGCACAACCCTGCGGCGAATCGCTGCAACGCCTGATCTGGTGTGAATGCAGCCTAAACCTGTTAGTAACCACCAAGCTTCTCAAACCAAATATTTCACAAAGAGGTGCAGAGTATTTTTGCTGAGCCACTTTCTGGTGTGACCGGGCCTTTATCAGGTGTTTATGTATTCCTTATTTTAATTTTACTTGTGCTACACTGTGAATAAAAGTTTACCTTTTTATTGTAAGATTTCTTTCAGCTGGGTTTTACATAATCTATTTTTGAAATGGTCAGTTAAATAATATTAAAATGTTTAATTTCTGTTATTGCAGTTATTTGTTACACAGTATTATTATTACATTATCAGCCGCTACAAAGCTGTGTTGGTTGATTCCTTAGTTCTTATACATGTCTCTCTGTTTTCCATCTCTGTTTGTCTAAACCAAGGGCTCCAAGTCATCTCGGTGGGCCGACCCCGACCACTTCGCCCAGCGACAGACCTGCATGAACGCCTTCAGTCACTGGCTGGGTTTCATGCCGCTGGTGCACTCCCAGATGAGGCTGGACCCGGTGTTGTTCAGGGACCAGGTTTCCATCCTGAGGAAGAAATACAGGGACATTGAGAGGCTGTGAGTGCACAAGGATACACACCAAATCATTGTGTGTGTGTGTTTGTTCGAGAGGCCGTGACAAGAATACACACGCTGAATGTGAACATTTGTGAGGCTGTAAAGGAAAACTCACACATGGACATAAAAATGATAAAACACTAAGGTACGCATAAGGCATTTAACTGCGTAAAAAAAACAACAGATTCTAAATGCAGGGTAGATGACAGCGAGTGACTGTGCATACCCGCCATCTGTGACAATACACCTAAATATGAATGCATGGATACACGTGCAACAAAGACTTGGACACATTCAAAACAGTCTTGACCACAGACATACAGTATGTGTTGCATGGTTTGAACAAGACAAGTGTAAAAGGACCTGAAAAACATAATGTGTTTGAATAAAAAAAAAAGAAAATCTAAGGTCTATGATTGTTGTGGAAGGTGGACTGTTGGCAGTAGAGGAGTATACAGTATAAAGGTTAAGAGATTCATGGGTTATAGATTGTATTCATAGAGTCAAAGGACGGACTCTCTGGGGTTATGTATGTACAGTAAAGACACGTTGTGGACAAAAGGGACGAACTGTAGCTTCTGGGTCGGCACCACGTGACAGCTGCTACCCAAAAACACCCAGAGGCAATACGCCTCTTGTATACTATTGTAGATTTTCAGCAGCAGTTCCTGTCTGTATGCAGCAAATAAAAAATAAAATAAAGAGATGTTATGTTATGAGACAAGAGAGGCCAGGTCTCAACAGCATTTCTTGCTTCCTTCTTTACTTTGTTTTGTATCTTTTATTTACAAAATTTCCTGTTCTTCGAATCCTTTCTTTGTCGTGGTTCCATTTTACCAGGGTTTTGTTGTTGTCGGCGACTCGTCTGCCCTCACTATGCGTGTAGCTGCACACTATGCAGCTAGCTAAACACATTTCCAATAAAGGTTGAAGATAGGAGCTCGTCTTTGAAATGGAAGAAATTGTGAAACTGTGAAAACAGTAGGACAACAAATGATACCATAAGGGTGTTGGTATTAGTAGAGTAAAAAGGAAACTGGATTTTTCTTGATAGAAAGGAACAAAGTATCACCAGTGAAAGATCAACATTATTTCCCCATAAAAAGCACAACACTAATCTAGTAAATATACACAGAATCCACAAGAGTAAAAGTGAAAAACAGTGCAAACAATGGCTAAAGTGCTGACAGAGCTAACAGTGTTAACTTGGGAGGGAACCGCCAACAGTCGGGCCTGGGGATTTTGTTTAGCCTCAAAGGTCGAAATTGATACACAGCCTCTTTCATCACCGAAAGACAAAACTCTGTTACTTCATCGCTCCAAAAGTGAAACGCTTTCACTGCCGCAGTTGTTTGTGCTTCTGTTACATCACTTGGCTGCGCGGGTAGTCAGCTGCACTCAGAAACCGGGAGAAGGTGTATAAATGCAACAGTATCCAGGTTTCTTTTGGAGTACTCCAGCTAGCATATCTGGGTTTCTTATAAACGGGGCTTAAGGGCTTATCTGATTCTGAAATCGGGATATGATGTTTACATGCTCAAACAAAAAAATGGGAACTTTCAACCAGGAGACTGGTGTTCGTATCCCAAAGTGTTGTTGAGTTATTTTGAAGTTTTCTGTACTTATGTTATGATGTTTACATGTGTAATTTACGTAGTTCATGTAGTTTTTTTAAGCCCGACCATGATGGTTTTCCTAAACCTAACTGCAGCCTTTACCGTAGTTTTGTTGTTTTGTAAACATAACCACGACTGTTTCACGTTGACGACATTGTGTTAAATGACACGCAAAAAGCTGTTTCACAATGTTAAGCCCATGGCGTATAAATGACAAGCGAAAAGCTTAAAATGCGGAAATGTCGAGCTATTTATACGCCTTCCCATGAGATCGGGTTGATTAAAGTACAACTTGGTTACAACTTAATGTTATAAGGTAGGTTTAGATCAGTGTGTATTCTGCAATTTAACCTGCTGCTCATCGATGTTTTGTGCCAACATTCAACCAGTAGGAGTTTCTTAGTGCCGAGACAAGGTCACAATCCCTCACTGGCTTCCCATCTAGAACACTCCCATTGGAACATACAGCCAAGGTGAAGCTGTGCTGCAAGAAATTGAACGTCTCTGCAATAATAGGTGAGTTTTTTTTCCCCTTTTCTTTTGTTAAACAAGACGCTTGTTTGAACTTTCTTTCTCAACCTTTTCAGTTTCAATCATGGAAAGAACATGGTGTTATTTGCGTCATATGCACTGTCGGATGTATTTTTGTTGTCCAGAGGTGTTGAACAAGTCTCAACGTGTCCTTTACATCAGTGTGAAAACAACCTTAGAAACAGCCATTACTGTACATAGGCAGTTATCTCAGACTTGATGATCCTATTTTTCAAACAAGTGGAACAATTGCTAACCTTCTCTTGAATAGTTTTATTTTCAACATCTTGTAATAATGGTCAGACTACATCAAAGTTTAGCCTGATAAATAAAAGTTAAACAATTGCATCAATTTCAGACAGCAATGAGTAGATTTCATAAACCTGCCCTAGATTGTATTCATACGCACACACATCCCTTTCATGTACGGTATGGATGGTTGTTCCCATGACCATATAGGAGCCAATCAACCATCTTCTCCTCATCCCTTCTGTCACTCTTCATTTGTCTCTCCCTTCATCTATCTTTCATTGATTTTTCTCCCTCTCACCTTTCTTCTCCTCCCTCCTCTCAGACACAATAATTATAATCACCTGATCTTATTTTCTAGTTCTCCCTGTACGCCGTTCCTTCGTCTAATCCTCTTTCTTTTCTTTTCAGGTTGTTCCCTCTCTCACAACCAATAACCGCAATCTCTTCATCATCTGAAGGTTATCACAGCTTTTCCTCTTTTGATGTGACATGTGTCTCCAAACTAAGTTCTCAACAGAGCCATGAAGAGCTGCGTTTCTTTCATGTAACATCTTTACATAATGAAAATAATGACGACAGACAAAACTACAGACGTGTCGGCTGATTTGATCAAAATATTCAGCCGGAGGTACGCAGGCATACGTTGTTTCCCAAACGGTTATATGATGTTTTATTAATAAACAATGCTTTATTTTTCATAATTTCAGGTTATATTTTGTTAGATAGCCCTAACAATAACCTAACTATAGTGGTTTTGTTTCTTAAACCTAAAGTGACGCCAAGGGACGTGACAAAGCGGCAGTATGTGACGAGTTGGGATTAGAACGTGTTGAATAGATAGATTTATCTATACTGAAAATAAACATTAGCTGCAGCCATAATCTCAAATGCCAATCAATACATTTTATCATCTGTGGTTTGTCTTTTACTTTCTGAGACGCTGTGCTGTAATTCTAAATGTTTGGTTATGTTAGTCTAACTCTAATCTTAGCCTTGAAGTTCTTTTTTTTATCTATCCTCGAACACAACCTTCGGCCAGAATAGTTGACTGTCTACAACATATTAAATCTAAAGATAGTTTAAATTTCTGTCTGCTAATCCCCCCCGTAACTTCATGTTCAAACAACTCTTACTGACAGTGAGCTCGTTCAATATCTGCTCATATCGAGTTTTAACAGTGGCCTGTCAAAATAAAGCGACTCCATTTGTACGAACACTGGCTTTCATTCAAATGTGTGCGTGTACGAGACCAGAATGGACCATTGTCCATTACGAGTGAACTCTTTTTCCGAACACCTTCATTCCCTTTTCTTCTCATTGTGTATTCTCTCTTTTTCTACACAGTCTGGCAAAACACCAGAGCCAACCGATGATTTAGTGTGAGCTACAATGGCTTTTATTTCAGTTTGCTTTAGGGAATTCTGCTTTTGCTCTTATGATGCATTATTATGGTCCCTGCAGCCTGTAGTGTGTGTGTGGGGGTGCATGAGAGAGAGAGAGAGAGAGAGAGAGAGAGAGATCATAATGCATATTATCAGATCTATAACAATGGTGTTTAAGAGTTAAGAGTACTCTTGAGACCAGTAGTAACACCGCGGTAGCTGGGAGAAATGTGCTCCTGATGAATATTAAATGAGCCTTTGTGCATAAATCATCACCAAATAGTTGGTCTGTGTCTTTGCTTGTTTGATGGCTCTTGTTGGCAGATAAGGCGATAAAAATACATCTACAACTTAATACGGATACGATATTCTTGTGAGGGCTTGTTCTAATGTTCTTAATGTTGCTTTTGCATGTAAAGTTTGCAGAAAAAGCGGAGTTCTTGAAAGGTGTCATTGGTCTCTAGGGCGCTTTCACAAAGCCAATATTTAGTCTGTTTTAATCACACTCTGGTGCAGTTCCTTTGGACAGTTGTGAATGCAGTATTCGTACTCTGGTGCGGACCAAAACAACCGGTCCAAGACAGCTTGCGAGAGTGTGCTGCCCTTAAGGGAAACCTTACACGCTCTCTGCAGGTAAGTCACTATGTAGCATTTGTGTTTGGGCTATAATAAGCCAGTAAATGTGCACAAGTGGAGCACAAACAGCTGTGACATGCTGCATATTCATTCTTCTCTTATTGTTGTTTTGTCTGCCTCTGAGCCCTCTGAATACGATGTGAGTCAGTGAAGCTCAGAGAAAAGGCCTCCTGTCTGTGAAGAGCTGTCAACAGGGAGTCCAGACCATGATAATATCTTGCACACAAATTCCTCCTCTCTGTAAGGGCCTCGTCTCCACTGTGATCAATACGGGGTCAGCATTAGTCATTGGGTGTGATCATCCACGGGTTCCCTCAGGAGGAAACTATGGCGCTTCACTTCCCCCCCCCGTTTGTACTTATTGGACAGTGAACACGGATCCCTGTTCCTGCTGATGTCAGAGGAAGTCGGGCAGCACAAAAACACATGAAAAAATAAATCTGACAAGAGGAGAGTAGAAGGATTTAAGTGACGTAAAGAAGTGAAAACTGTCTCTGACAAATGATCAGTGGTTTTGTTTCACTGTTGGGTAAACTAGAGGAACAGTGTGTAACATTTTGGGGGATCTATTATATAATATATAATATCCATAATTGTGTTTTCATTAGTGTATAATCACCTGAAACTAAGAATCGTTGTGTTTTTGTTAGCTTAGAATGAGCCCTTCATATCTACATAGGGAGCGGGTCCTCTTCACAGCCGTATTGCTCCGCCATGTTCCTACAGTAGCCCAGAACGGACAAACCAACCACTGGCTCTAGAGAGAGCATTTCACATTTTTACGTTACCTAAAGGCCACCGTAGTTCTCCGACACACTTGTGAAACTGCGTTAACGTGAGCCGCAGAGTGCAAAACGGTGCTCTGTGAGTGAGTGAAACCAGTTTTCTGATTAATAATCTGCAGTTCTGTTTGTCAAAATCTAAGATCAGTTATGGTGAGAAATCCAGGGAAGTAATAGTAGTAATGAATGAATGTAGTAGTGAATGTCCAAGATTGAGTACTGGCTGTGGAATCAAATATCCCTCTGGGGACAAATAAATAAAGCTATTCATCTAATTGTTAGACAATATTCAACCCCAGTACACTTCAAAATAAAAGACTTTTTTTATTTTATTGTTTATTACAGAATCCCTCAATATCAATGTTCAGTTTGTTGATTCAGTTTAATAAAACCTGTGTGACTGATGCTTTAGAGATATTGCTGCATCAACTGACAACAAAACATGACATGAAGATGTGTGCATTTTGACGTCTGGGAGTAACTTTCTTCAAGACTGTTAGAATTAGAGTATAATTACTTTTCATATATGTTATTGTCTCTCTGCTTGACTTTGCTCTGTCTGCTGTTTAGTCTAAATGTAACATGGAAGTAGATCAGCATATTTGATGAAGTTAATGTACTTGTACTGTACGATTCTTGCACTTTTTGGGGTTGTAATGAAAATATAAAGTTATCATATGTTTCCAGTGAACAGATTAAGACTAAACATGTATATGTTTGACGTTGAGCTGAGAAAAAGAAGAAAGGAGGTTATAAATGAAGTAGTTTTGGTGACTCCATCATATATGTCAGCAGTACAGAGAGGAGACTGTAACATCCTTACATCCATCTCGTCTCTCCATCCGTCCATTTGACTCAATCAATCCTGACAGCCGGCCTCTCCTTTCCTTTCATCTCTCACGCTCTCTCTCTCTTTATTTATTTATTTTTAAGCCGTCAGCATCCATCTTATTCGTCACGGCTCTATTATTCAGCGCCGCCTCAATAAAATAAGAAACACATGAATAAATCATGACCAATCTTTCTGATTCATAGAGTTTGGATAATTATTCAGTTTTTCTCATGAGAGAGCACTCATTGATTTGGCGTGACCCTGAAGAGTTTCCAAGGTTGAGGAACGGGGGGGGAATTGATCGGCGGGCGAGAGCGATGATGGAGAGAAGTCACAGAATATCCAAATATTCAAATCTCTCTCTCTCTCTCTCTCTCTTCCTCTCTCCGCTCTCGCTCCTCAAATATCCGTGACCAAATGGACTTATAATTGGAAGTCAGGAGGCCCAGAAATACTCCTCACCTTCTTTCTGAGTCGTCTATATTAGTTCTGGCGAGTTACAGGGTTGAGATGAGCACATGGGGAGAAGATGAGGGGAAGAGAAAGTCATTAGGTGGAGCCTGTTGCTAGAATTTGTAAGGGACTTTCTCATCCTGTAATTTCTTTTTTTTCTCTCTCTCTCTCTCTCTTTTACTTCCTCTTTTTCACACAAACACACATTCAGTCGTCCATCTTTTCCCCCTCTTCCAACACTGTTTCTCATTATAGCCTGTCTCCTCACATTTGTCATGTTGGGCAGTCACCCGTGATGATATCATAGGGTACTGGGCCTCGTGTGTGTGTATGTGTGTGTGTGACACGCTGACAGGGAGTCAGAAAGTCCTATTTGCTTCAGAGTCCTTATTTCCTCCTGGTGGGTGTTGAGAGTCCCCCATTGTCTGAATTGAATAGGACATGTGTCTGGATCTATGAATCCTATTATGAAGGAAGTGAAAAGTGGGGAAGGAGGTGGAGGAAGCGAGATGGGAGGATGGATTTTGAATGCAGCGACAGGAGATGTGAAGACCTCACCAGACACAAACGATGAGCATTGATAATTTGATCAAATGCTAAAAATGGCCGTCTGACAAAAGACTTCTTGTGACTGTCGTGCAAAGATTCTTAAAGGAACAGTTTGTAGGATCTGGCGGCATTTAGTAGTGCAACACATTCTCACTCCCAACTCGTCAAATACCACCGCTTGGTCAGTGACCCTCGGCATCGGAGACCGACGCACGGGGTACCCCTCTTGCGTTACTTTTGGACGGACCAGGGACGGCGTATCAAGAAACGCTCCTTACATGCACAGTGTCCTGTCAAAATAAAATTCAGTTTTCACAGGAAGTTAGGTTTAGACGTTGCGAATAAATTGCGATTTATTATTATTTTTTATTATTTTTTATTTTTTTAATGTATTACAATTTTTTTTCATTTATTTATTTTTATTGTATATATATATATATATATATATATATATTTATTATTATTATTTATTTATTAAAAAATGTTATTGCATAATTATTTATTTATTTATTTTTGAAGTGTTCCTCTTTTGTCTTTTGACATTATGTTTCTTTATATGTTTATATGTAAAAGAAGTATGGCAATACTATGTTTTGCTATACTTTGAAAATGATACTTCACAATAAAAACATCTGAAACTACATATTTCATTTAAAATATTATTTAGACAAATTTTGCCCCAGTTGATCGATAAAACTTAGATGAATTATTCAGCCCTAGTAAGTATTGTTGTACCTGTGCATTGGTTAAAATGGTTGCACCTTGCCTTTAATAATCACTAATTGAAAGCCCCACCCACCTGGCCAGCACTCGTGACCCAAATGAAACACACCCATGATGATGATGCAGCTGAGTGAGGCTAACAGGCTGCTAACATGCTCCTGGAGATCCTCCAGCTGGGACTTCTACCTTCATCAGTGAGGAGTGTGAGGAGGACTTTCTGCACAATGTGTGTGAAAACTTTGAGGAGCGCAGTGGGACCAGAGAGGCTGAGAGGTCTGGTTCTACTGGGACCAGAGAGGCTGAGAGGACTGGTTCTACTATGAGAGAGAAGATGAAGAGAGCAGGTTCAGGTGTGCCAGACTCCCAGGTGAGTACAACAAGCCTGTGCATTTGGACATAATTGTGGAGTTTATATTGTTTCTACATGTCGGTGTTGTTGCTTTGCTGATGTTTAATCCAGCTGTTGGTTGGCAGGTTATTTAGTTTCTGTAGCTTTAATAAAGCTTCAGCAAACATTTCCTGGACCTGTTTGGGGGTTGACAGCAGCTGCTGGTTAATGACAGGAGCTCTCGCGTGAAGCTGGTTGAAATCACGTGCAGGTTGACTCACCTGAACCACAGAACAACCAGACCTGTTATAGAGAACTTTTATATGCAACCTGGAAGTTATGTTTGCATGATAAGTGATATTGTTCCACCTGCTGTGGTGTCCACAGATCTTTTTATTTATAATTAGTCATTTTTTTCTGGTTGTGTAATTGATAATCAGTAGTATTTAGGCTGCAGGCTGCAGATGTGCTGTCTGTAGAAAATTAATATGGTGTTGTTTTGGATAGAAGGGCTCTGTGGTGTGATGTGTATATGTTGACATGTTTATGCACTTTATTTTGTAGCCTAAATATGTTCTCTATTTCAATAGTTTAGGTCTATCATATAACCTTTCTCTCTTTAAAAATGTAATGCAGTATTGTCAGTAGCCTACAGTTTAACTGCTTAACTACTTTTATCTGAGAGCATTTTTACACAAGTAATTTTACTTGAACTTGAGTAAAATGTCTTTAAAGTAATTGTACTTTTACTTGTGAAAAATATTGTAGTACTCTCTCCATCCCTGGTCTGACCACATCTTTAGAGAGGAGGCCTTCAACGCTGTCTCCTTAAGTATGGCCAAACAAGTGTTTTCTGAAACCAAGCAGGTCTAATGACGATGATTAGTCTGAAACACAGTCTGAAGTCACGGAGACCACTGATGCCGTCGCTCCATCCTGACCGTCTCCTCCAAACCACAGCTCTCAAAGCAAATAGTAGTGTATCAATCTTATTTGACAGGAGAGACCAGAGGTCATGTTCAATTTCCTACCAGTAGCTGTTTATCTGTTTATCTTCAGTGCCTGAAATGAGCTGATACTCAGTACTAGTGAGTACCGGCCCACTTCTGATTTTTGTCCACATGAGTGCCCCTACTTCTCATTGTGTACTTTTACATCCTGGTGTGTCTAGGTGCTCCCTAAAACACCGGCGTAACGGCGTCTCTGTGTAAACGCATAGCTAGCTTAATGCTGAGAAAACATCCTTCTCATCATCCAATTCAATCTGTAGGCCATACCAAGACCCAGATATCATATTTTAGGTCGGTTTTATTGTAGCATATATGCAATATTATGTTTGTACAATTTGATTTGTATCAATAGCTACACAAAAAGTTTTTATTAATCAAATATGCATTTATGTACAAACTGTGGCAATGTATGTTATATGTAGCCCTAATGTATTCAATGAAATGCATAGAAAAATACAATTTGAAGTGGGATAAATGACCAAGATAAATATAAATATATATGATGATCATGTCAAGCAGCTGTTGAATTGCGGTACTGGCACCTTTTTTGGTCCAATTCAGGCCCTTTTTATCTTTAACTTAAGCAAGTAGTTCTGCAGCGATCAGTCTACATAATTGTCTTTTGAGACCTTGAATTCTTGCTATGACTCGTCCACTTGAACCCCAACCAATCATAGCTTGTTGTTTTTCACGAGATACAAGAACTGATTACACAACTCAAAGCTCTCCCACTGTACTCATAATGGATTGTCATGCCAAAATGATAATACTTTACATTGATGCTTTGGGAAAATTGTGCTTTACTTTCATGTAGCGGTAAAGGTAGTTGAATTTAAATTGAATTATAAGAGAATATAGAGTAAAATTATGATATATAGAAGAGAATTATCCCTCCGGAGAGACGTCTTCTGCCATTTCTGCACCGCTTCATCTCTCACAAGGCCGAGATAGACTTCCTGTAGATCTGTGAACACTAGAGGTGCAGTGCATAGAAAGAAAATCAGAAAAAATATCATGCTATTCGCCTTTACATCCATTATGGTATGCTCTTATAGTGTGCAACCGAGCACAAATACTAAATTATACAATACATCGGAATATACATTTAGCTTTAAGTGAGTTGTCATTGAAAATATAATGACAAATTTACCCAGGACTTTTTTTGAGTTTTGTGCTTTAGTCGGATAAACACCTCGTCTGTCTGGAATGAAACCTCTGTGCATCGCTATATGTACAAACACACAAACGGACATGAGTACACAGAGGTCCCGGAGGGCCAAGTGTCAGGAAATGAGATCTGGATCAGGAGGGCAGGAAGCTGAATTCTAAAATAAGAAAAACAAATCAACACCACTGAAACAATCTGGCCTGTGTGTGTATGTGTGTGTGTGTTTATATATATATATGTGTGTGTTTGTGTGTGTGTGGATCAAGTGTAAATGAAATGATCTGCACACATTGTAATTGCTTTCTACCCAGCGTGGGTGCTATTCTCATGATTGAGAGAGTGAGAGAGACAAACGACTAAAACAAAAGAAAAGAGACAAATAACAACACCAAAAGAAATTCAGTGAGACGTTGAATTGTACACACCTGAAAAAGAAGTGTTATTAGTTTGGAAACTGTCAGATTGACAATAATATTACCAGATGTGGAGAATTGATAACCTTTCTTAAACACAACATGAACATTACTGAGTGTTCTTCTCAGACTTCTGTCTCAGTCTGATGTTATGACGGTTCATTCGTCATGGAAAAAATACATGTTACCACTTTATTTTTCATTTTTCCGTGCATGCTCAAGCTTTATGGGTGAACTACTATGATAATTTCTCCCTGTAGAAGTAAACATTACATAATCAAAGAGTGTAACTGCTGGTGGTAGCTCTGTGGGCGGACTGCTTTATCTGCAGCCGAGGCCCCACAGGTGGACAGAAATATTCTGCTCAGTTGTTCACTCATTGATGTGACTCTCTGGTGCATATAAACACCTTCACCTTAAAAAAAGAAAGACCTCATACCCAGTAGCTGCCTCTCGTCATGCGTGTAAACATTCATACAATCCCTGGCAGGATTAATGGTTTAGAGGAAGTGAATCCATTCTTCAAAATGTTTTAAAGATGTTGTGAATTTGCCAAGAAGGTCAAGTGACTAGAGGGTCGGTGACATACAAGAGGAAGATGGCATCAGAGGTGAAGAGATAAAGAGAGACAAAGAGAACAGACTTACCTTTTCAACCTTTACACTGTCAGCTCTCCCTCTTCAGTGCAACGACAGTCTGAGAGCAGCAACCCCAAAGGGAAGGTGACATTTACCTTTTTTTCTGGCCCACAAAGAGCCCTCTACTCCTGAATAGGCACCGACACACACACACACGCTGTACATTATAGCTCCTGACAGTGTCAATGTTTCCATTAAGCACTCAACTTGTGCCAATTTGAAAGTCTCTGAAGAGCAGATCGGCTCTTTTCACACCTGAGGCAGAGAGCACGCAGGTGTGTAGATAAGATTGCTGCGTGCATGAGGTTTCTGGACACGTGTATCAATGGTTTAAAGAAATCTCAAATAAATCACAAAAACTGAGATTAAGGCGGTCAGGAGACAAGCATGTCTTTACTAGGGCTTTCAAAGTTAACACAATAATAATACGTTAACGCAAATTTGTTTTAACGGCACTAATTTCTTTAACGCATTAACGCAACTTGGGATTAGTTATAAAGTTAGAGTGAAGATACTGGTATCATATGAAACTAGAAAAGCTAAGGAATCCATTGGTACCAACCATGTCATACTAGCTTGTTGCAAAGGAGGCTAAATAACGCTGTTGTTGCCTGTTGGGCTTGAGTTTTCCATGTTATGATTTGAGCATATTATTTTATGCTAAATGCAGTAACTGTGAGGGTTTCTGAACAATAGTTGTCATTGTTTTGCGTTGTTAATTGACTTCCAATAATAAATATATACATACATTTGCATGAAGCAAGCATATTTGCCCACTCCCATGTTGATAAGAGTATTAAATACTTGACAAATCTCCCTTTTTAATGTACATTTTGAAAAAAAAAAATTTGATTAATCGCGATTAAATATTTTAATTGATTGAGAGCCCTACTTTATACTGCATGATATAGGCCTTTCTCACAAAAGAACAGGTGTTAAATAATAAAATTGATGATGGCTGCCATGGCGCCGCCATGAAAATTCAGGATCCTGAGGCTAAATGAGGCTTTTATTGTGAAACATTTGCAGGACTGTGTTGAGGAAAATTCAGTGACTTGAACACTTCCTTTACAGCACTTCAAATGTAGCTATTGCTATCTTGTGGCACGTGTAAGTTACTATAAAATACAGTGGCATAACTGTACACATAGCATGATTTATATTGAGTTTATTCAAATTAAAGCGATGGAAATGTACATTATGCTTAGTTGGCATGCATATTATATGACAGATACCAGGAGTTTATCCACCCTGTATTTGAGACCCGGCTTTTATTTGAGATTATATGGTGACGTATATACAATAATATGACTTATGAATAAAACATGTATATTATTCAAACGGATGTTGTCACAAAAAACTGCTCATGAGAAATATAGCAATAGAAACTAATTGTTTAAAATTAAAATTTAACTGGAAAAATATCTTAATCTACTTATTTATCTGCAGTGTGTGTCTGTGTGTGTGTGTGTAAAGTAGCTGAGCTCTGTAAAAGAAAGCGATGGCGCCCACATAAAAACTCCATCTTGGCACATTTCCTGCTAAGCAAAATAAAATGCGGCTATTTATTGCAGGTAACACTCCCATCTGTCACATACAGTATAGAGAGAAAGAGGAGGAGGAAGAGGAAGAGGGGTAGCAAATAAGCCACTCTTCACCTCTGACACACACACACACACATATATAGGAGGAAACTCATCTTAAATCTCTCTATCGTTTGTCAGTGTTTCAATTTCGCTGTACACTTCCTGCACCAGTGATCAGATAGAGAAAGAAAGAAAGAGGAGGAGGAATGACAGAACAAAGGAAAGTGTCACTGTCAGCTCCACTGAAACCCACCAAAATGAATAAAGCTCTCCCACATTTCTTTTTTCACTTCAAATAGGAGCTTTCCTTTCATTCATGATCTGCTGGCTGAGCAGTCGGTCGGTGGTAACTTATTCTTAAAAGCATTCAGACATCGCAGCGGCTCTATAGACAAAACTTTTTCTTTCATAATTGATCCATCAGAGTTGCTGTTGGTCCCGGGGCAACTTCTGATGCAACTTTCTTTAAAATTACTTTTCCATATGTGAAAATATACAAAATATAAAATTGCTGCGTTCTTTAAAAACACAGCCGGGAAACAAAAAGGCAAAATCAACATTTGCTAGAAATTGAAGACCCCATAAAAAGTTAAATTATTTAATTAGGAAATATAACCCCTGAAACAACCGTATCTTGAGATTAAAGCTGGGGACACACCAAGCTGACATCAAAGAACTAGCGGCGACGAAGGCCACCAGCTGCGTCGCCTCACGTCGCCTTTCTCTTGGCCAAAAAGTTGCACTCGAACACACCGCAAAGACTACAGCCGACGGCCAACTAGCACCTACGCTCTGCGCCTGAATGAGAGGAAATAACTCTCCCTACCAGCAGGCGGCGGTAGTCTGTATTCGTCATTCAAAAAGGGAAACCAGAAGACCAGGATGGCGGATATACAAGCCGTTGTTATGATACGTACATGAAACAAAGCGGCGTTTGCCAACCATTTTCACACCACTTTCTCTCACCACTTAGCTTCATTCCAGATGGCCACGTCGCTGTGAAAATATCTGTGTATTGGAACGGGATTGACGGGCTCCACTGCCGATTCAACATGCTGAATCGGCCGAAAAAATTCAAACACGGGCAGACTAGAGTCAATAGTGCGGAACACACCGAAAAAACTACGGCCCCAAACTGTCCGATGGCCGACCGTCGGCTTTGTGTGTCAGAGCCTTAACGGTTCATTCCTGACCTTGTAAACAGTACTTGAGAATTTATTTGCCATTAGCCACATAACACACCGTTCTAACCAACCCCCACTTATCGTCAGTGGTGGACGAAGTATTCAGAGCCTGTAATTACCTAAGAGTACTAATACGACGCTATAAAAATACTTCATTACAAGTAAAAGTCCTGCATTCAAAACCTTACTTAAGTAAAATGACTGAATTATTAGCAAAATGTAGTGAAAGTAAAAGTATTTTACGCAGGAAATTTGTTTATTTTTATGTTATATTTTATATATTATATATATGATTGAGTCCTGCAAACCTAATATTTATTAAAACTTATCAAAAATCTTGCTGTAAGTATATTTTTGTTTTTAATTTCAATCACCTTTTTAAAAAAATGCTCCGGAAATTTCTGTAGCTTTAAACAAAAATGAAAACACTACAATTATGAAAAATGTAATTTTTTAAAATATTTTAAACATGTTAATTGGCATTAAAAACAGGTTAGAATATTCTTAGAGCACTGACACAAGATTTGGTCACTTTTGTAAAAGAAAATAAGACATTAAGGACTGAAATTACTCAATAAGCAGAGTTTGTGCACTGAAAGCAAACTGTTCATATGTTTTGAAAGTGAAATCTTAGGATGATGCCAAACAATTAGAAACTGTAGGTCAACTTCAATAAATGTACTTAGTTACTTTCCACCACCTCTTCCTGTTGAGTTCAAGCCCCGTCAACAAATTATCTCTAAAGATAAGTAAGCAACATAAGATGTTAGTGTGTCTAAATCAGAAACACTTTAATTTGACCATCTGCTGCTTCTTAAAACTCTGCTGACGGTTATTTTGAGTCTGGATGTTTATTTTTTCCATTTTAAGGCATATTTTAACACTTAAAATACGCAGCCCAAGAAAGAAACTGATGGTGTTAATAACCCTAACTCTCCATTTCCACAAAACTTTTTTGGTAAATGATATTAGAGTAGAAAACAGGGGATTTGCCTTTGGCTAAGGTTTAGTGAACTCCCTTCCTTACATCCTTTTATTCATTTATTTTCATTTGTACTTTACCTCCGTTTAATTTTTCATCTGTAGTCCCTGGACGGCTGAATAGGAAACGATCTCAGATTTAAGAAACGATTTGCAGGCAAGCAATTATTCCAGTTTCTTTTCACACATTCATGCTTACTTGTGGGAGATGTGGAGTTCTTTTACTCTGCGATATGGTCAATTGAAGCTCCAAATGATGTTCATTAACATCAGTGAAGCGGCATTAGGCTGGTAATGATTATGAAGGTTATATTCAGTCTTGCTTACAATCACTCCTGCATGGAAAACTGATGAGATATTGGTATTCAAAACAAGGCAGCGGGAAGTTTATTTTTGATTGAAGGTACAGTAATTCAATATTCAATTTTGTGCTGAGTACACACACACACACACACATACACACACACACATAAGACACATGGTGGGTGACAACGAAAAGCAACAGGGGAATTTAATCAGTATTTAAATTGAAAAGAATTGGACTGTCATCACAGTGTAATTTGGATTGTAAACTGTGTCTTTTCAGAGCCCCGAGGTGTGTGTGTGTTTATTTATGTGTGTGTGTGTGTGTGACTCTGATGAGACAGGGTGCTCTCCATTGTTGTCCCGCGGTTTTCAATTTGAGGGTCATTTGTTTGCATTATCCAGTTTATGACAGGCGGGGAGGGAGAATGCCACCGTTGTATCTGATTGTAATTATTTAGCAGCTGTAAAACACTTGTCGCTGCCTCTCCAGTTTGCCTCCACCTCATTTGTCTGACATCGTCTTTTTTTTTTTTTACTGGCCTCTTGTCCTCCGCTGCTTCTCTCGCCGTGTTTTCTAACCTACAATTACAGGCAGCGGAGCCATTTAAAGGAACACTCACAAGATTTAGGGACATTTGTTTATATGCTTTCTTAGGAACAATTAGATAAGATCAATAATAATTTCATCTATGTGCACAAAACAAGATTAAAGAGTTTAAAGGTAGACAGCAGCTGAAGGTCTTGTTATTAGTGACCTCCAGTGGTTTAACTTTTCCCCTTGCTGTAGTGATGTGTAAGTGTACTCGAGGGCAGTCGCAAGAGATTTTATTAGGATCGGTAAATACATTTGCAGAATTTCTTCCATAGTCTTTTAACATTTATATCTGCAGTAGGGCCGGGACGATACACCTATCCCCGATTAGATACTATCAAACTTGGGGGCCGATTTGATATGTATTGCAATTTTTAAGTATCGCGATTCGATATTGCGATTTATTATACCTCCGCGACAATGTAGACGGGGGTATATAGCGCTCCGCGTGTCCGTCCTTCCGTCCGTTTTGTTTCCGGAGCAGAACTCGGAAACTATTTAACTTAGGAACTTCAAATTGAGGGTTAGAAGTCCAGGGTGCCCAAAATTTCAAAGATTTTGGGCACCCTGGACTTGAGGAAGGTGAGCTTATAATAAGCTACATTGTGCTCAATAGACAAATTCCATTAGTTCTTAAAGGGCTAAACCTTTTGCCCTACTTTAGTAGGGGTCAAGTATGTGAGCCATGCTCACTTTTGCCTTGTTGCGATTTTTGTTAATTTATTTTAACACTAGACCATGGGGGAAAAGTTGAATCATACACTTCTAGGGACTTTTATTTTGGAAAATATCTAAATTAATACAGTAAGAATGTTTGATTTTCAGCATGTATGTAGTCAGAGATGTCCTGAAGTCAAATATATCAGTCACTGTCAGGCATTATTTATTGGAGCTTGGAGGTTTCTCCTGGCCTTGAAAGGAACCAGTTGAGTCAGTTCAGACCCATCTAACAGTGACGAGACCTCGGGGCAGACCCAGAACATGCTAGAAGGATTATATATCCCATCTGGTGTGGGAACACCTTGGGATTCCAAGAGCTGGAGGATGACACCTTGCTCATCCTGCTGCCTCTACCGGGGCTACACCTCCACAGGCTCAGCCACCTTGTTGCATCCTTAAAGACACACACAGCCGCTTAATGCCACACAATCCCATACACCCAAAGAAACAAACCCCATCGACAGTCTCCAGGACAGACGCCACCTCTCTCCATCTCCCCATCTCTCTCGTTTCCCCCTTTTCAGAAATTAATCAGGCGACGTGTACTTGGGAAATGAGGTGACATTTTCCTATAATGAGAGCGATGGGTGGAAGGGAAGGAATCACTGCGTTTCCAGGGCCCCGCCATCGACAGAGATTGACATTTTCCATTACAGAGTCAAAATGTACATGTGTTGCTCCGTCTGAGTTGCTGTGTGTGTGTGTATGTGTGTGTGTGGGTTAAGGTTCGTTTTGGCAGCAGACGGCAAAGAGGTCATCCATCTTGTTAAAGCCATATCCCAAAGTGTGTGTACCTTTTGTGTGTATATGGTGTTTGTGCATGTGTGTGGCATCTGTGCTGTGCAAAGTGTGTGTGGAGAGTGGTAGTAAGGTAAAAAAAAAAGCATGATTTATGGAAGGGAGTGGTGCTGGAAAGCTCTAGGTACAGCAACGCCTGTAAATCCTGATAAAAAACCTGGATAGAAGCAATTTAATGCCATCAATCTTCCTACCTAGAGGCTGTGATATATTGGCAGGTAGAAAGTGTGTGTGTGTTGGTGTGTTGGGGTGTGTGTGTGTGTGTGTGTGTGTGTGTGTGTGTGGGAATTAAAGAAGTAAGCTAAACTTGTTCCTCAGGTGGACAAACCTGCTTATAACAACCAGCTCAAATGTTACTGTAGCTGGCAGCTTTGTGGATTTTACTCTGAGCTACTGTATAGACAGTACCGTATATCTAAACACACTTTACTTATACAGATAGTGTATATTTTGTTTATAATGACAGAAATAGATTTAAACTTGACATCATATACTCGTGCCCTGATGGAACACTTAATCGAGATGAAATGAAAAATGCCTTTTTAACCGTTTTAAATCACATCCCCGGCCATGTTGTGCACTTATTTAACGATATATGCAAAAATGTAAAATAAATCAATTTTTATAATAATAAATTATCGTTATGGGAGGCGCCATTGATTTATATTATGATGCGTTCAGGTTCTATTCAGTAAAAAATTATCACGATATGTTCAAATGTAATCTTTTAAAATTAAATTTTTGGCAAGAAACTTGAATAAATCCAGTTGTTTGAAGGGGATGTTTTCACAGCAATATAAAATGGATAATAGAGAGGGAATTATGACCTGTTTAACTTCCTACAGTAGATTCTGCGTTTTTTCACATTAAACCCGGTGAAATTAAAGTTGAGTTCTACCAAAGCACACTTGGTGATTGTTTGAAAGAGTAATAACGACAGTTTAGGTGAATTTTATTTTTTTATTCCGTCCAGTTTGAATGAAGTGTTTTACGCTGCTCTGCTACGTACAGCTGATCTCAACATAAACAAAAATACATGTGGATGATGGTGCAAGCTGAACGGAGAGGGGGAGCAATTGTACTCGGGCAGCTTGGCGGAGGTCTGCGCTCTCCGAGTGCCATTCTGGTTTTACTTTTGTTTTTACCGTGGTATCAAATTGGTATCGAGAAACATGGAATTTCACTGGTATTGGTATCGACTACTAAATTTTTGGTATCGTGACATCCCTAGTGTCGGCCTATGGGAACTGACAAAACGCTTAAAATGTATTGCGCAGTGAACATTTTGGTTGTGCCTAAATTATGTGCTGGTGCACCTAAATGAAAAAATTAGGCGCACCAGTGCAACTAATGTAAAAAGTTAGTCTGGAGCTCTGTAAGTTCTGTTTATTTTTGGCTTTTCTCTAATGTTTTTTGTTTTAAATTATTATTCAGTTTAATAGGCTACTATATAGTTTTATTATTCAGATCTCTAGAAGTTCAAAAGGGGGAAATCATTCTTTGATTTAACTCATAGACGTGTGCAACCTGTGACGAGGGGCTGCAATATAGATCGTTTTGTATCATGGCGTCGCAATCTGTCAAAGTGTTCATGCTATTGATCATTAATCATCGTGTTCTGTCTGAGGAAATCCCATATAGATATACTTTATGGTCATGCGTTTCCACCAGCATCCATTAATTTACGCTGCGTCTCTTTTCTATAATTTAGCCGTGAATCCAGGCCATAATCTGACCCTGAGCGCAGGATGAAGGCTAAAAGAATCACCCGGAGTGAAAACAGCCTTGTGTTGCAGCAGACTCCCCTGAGATGTGACTTTACATTCACTTGCCCACGGGTTAATAAGAGTGTGATTTATAGCACGACAGGGCTCCATCTATCTAAACCACAGCTACTGTCGCCGCTCGACTTTGCTGTCCTCCACTAAATGCTACTAAATACTTCAGCAGCATCTCAAACAAAAAAGCTCCGTGTAGACGACTGAGCTTGATCATGCAGACAGTGAACGACAACACAAATTAGTTTATTTACTCATCATGAAGTCAGTCAACCAAATGATTCATTCTTGTATCGGTCCTATGAGATCTCTTCTGCGCTCACTATGCGTGCAAGTAAACACACTTCAGATAAAGACAAGACACTATATAAAGAAGTTAGACCAAATGTAATGTGTATATTATATTTTATAATTAATTATATATTATATGATATTGACCCTCATGCCAGGAGGAAAGTTAGTAAAAGCTATTAAAGATTAATATTAAAGGGTGTTTTTTTTAGGTTTTTATATCATTCTGTAGCTTCCCAGTGGTGTTCCTTATGTATTCAAGTCTGAACATTCAAATTTTGGTATGGTATTTTGTATGTTTTTAGCGTCAAAATGGTATTTTCCCAAGCCCTTCTTAAAAAAATGTCCCACTTGACCTGACGTAGGTTTCTGCATGATGACGTTGATACATGTAAAGTATATTTACAGCTTTATAGTCAGTGTATTAATACAGTAACTTAGATGGTGGTCGGCATGCTCCCAGTTTGGAGAAGCAGACAAGAGTACCGACACGGAAGCTCGGCGATGTACTGCTGTGTGGATGCCACGTTAGTTCAGATCTGAAAGTTACACAATAACACAAACTAACTAACCGATCGATGCAACAATAGACCAGCAACTCCCGTGTTCTGCGGGATAAAATTACTGTTTTTGTGAATGGAGTCTGGTCTGGTGACTTTGAAGACAGCGATATAACTATATTTGTATAATATTACGACATTTGTCCTGGAAGGTATAACTTTTTACGTTATTTCTCAAAATATTACAACTTTGTTCTAAAAATGAACTAATTATTTTCCCCTAGAGTGGTGTTCAAATACACGTTCAATACTATTCTAATAGTGTGAAGTTAATGCTACGTTCAAACACATTTAAATTAACAGAAAAATAACAGTGTTTTCTTGAACTGTCAAACAATCACACAGTTTTTTCAAAAACAACAAAGAAACACCCACCTGGGAGTGACTGAAAGAAATCACAATAACACTTTTAATCAGTGCTCACAACACTTGAATATCAACAACTTCTCACATTATTGAATTCATTGTCAGGGTATTGTTTTAGGTGCATCTTGTCGAGATATGCTAGAAAACAGCCTCTGAATATTTTATCAAGGATATCTGACAAAACAACAATATTTTTTAAATTGCAAACATTCGCTAGAGAGTTGTATTTTGCTTTGATTGACTGAATCTTAAAAAAAAAAAAACATGACACCCCTGATTAAGGTCACGCTGAATTATTTACATATTTTATTCAATTGTTCAGCTTGATCCAAAAACCTGTTAGTTCCTCTCTGGTCTGCTGCAACAGTGTTTTGTGTGAAGATGAGGTTGCATCGACAGCGTTATCTTTCTGTGTGACAGACTTGACAGGAGAGGCCTTGAGAAATGATTTAATTTACTCCTGCAGGCCTTAAATCACACCCAGTAACAACATCTACTTCACACACACACAGAAACTAATACACACTCACTGCCTGCACACACATGCACTTAGACATACCCACAGAGATAAACACCTGACACACACACACACATCGACAAGACAGTACATCACACCATAAGCCCGTCCACACTGCTGTATCGCTGATTTTGAAAATTCACACCCCCTTCTTTTCTCTGACTGCATCATGTCTCCTCTCTCACATCAGATTTCTAACAGTTATAATCGTCTAAAAATGGAGTGACAGTAAAAGGCTGAATGAATTTTCTCGTCATAAAAGTTCAACTGCTGCAGCCTGTGATTTAGGAGACGGCACACTCCCTAATTTGTGTTCTAGTTGCCAGCAGATCCCCCAAATCTTAAAGTTTCCTTCCACCTTACAAGGTTACATTTAAATCATGTCGTATGGGAGTTACCGTACCTACCAGTTTCCAACTTGTAAACAGCATTCACGCCAACATCCGAGGTGTAATACTAACTAGGAAACTGATTATTTTTGAAAGTAGAAATAGCTCGATACCACTTTTTAATGTCCGATACCGCAACCTTGAGTGTCTACCGATACTGATACCAATCCGATACGTCTTTTTCCCTCACTTAAACAACTACATTTAATAACTTAAGTTACTTTGCAGATTCAGGTTGTTAATGCTAAATATATCGAACTAATAAATAATATTATTATAGATTATTACACGGCTGTGTTGAATACTCGATTCTGATTGGTCCATCACGGCGTTCTGCGGTTTGTTATTTCTGTATAACAGACCGTTGCTACGGGCGCAGCTCTGATGTCGGACTCTGGCAGACCGTTAAGTAAGTAGCCGTGTAATAAGCGGGATAATGTACAGCGAGCGCCTCATTGTTGTGAAAGAATCCCCTTCAGGACGATGAGAGACCCCGACGTGAAGCTGGATTATACTTATTGATGCATTAATGTGTTCATCACTTTAATGTTGCAGCTGGTAAAGGTGGAGCTCATTTTAATGACTTTATATACTGCTGGGTAGCTTAATCTATAATATATCATAATGTATTAGTTGATTTTAGATTTTGTATTAATAATCTGAATCTGCAGAGTAACTAATGTTAAATAAATGTAGTGGAGTAAAAAGTACAATATTTGCCTCTGAAATATAGTAGAGTTGAACTAACATAAAATGGATACACTCAAGTAAAGTACAAGTACCTCAAAATTGTATGCAAGTACAATATTTGGGTTAATATCTTTAGTTACATCCCACCACATGACCAACTCTGCTTAACCTGATTCAACCTATAATTCAATTTCAAAATTTAAAAGACTCACTTCTCCACCAACAGCGGATTTTATTTTAATCTTACAGGAATAATACATGTGATAATTTGCACATTATAACATTTTGTATTAGTTTGTTAGTGTCTGTATGTTTCTTAGTGGAACCTGATTCATATTTGGTGCATAATTGTCCAGCATTCTCTAATTAGGTTAATTAAAGTTGAACTTTGTCACAGTTGTAGTTACACCTTTCCACCAACACATAAACAGACACATCATCCACAGCCTGACAGTGAATAGAGGAGGCTGAGGAAAAGGTCCTGTGTAGGAGAATAAAGTGTCTTGTGATGGGCCGTGGCTGTCCAAATGACATCAGTCCAACACCCCGCCAACTTTAAGCCCGGCCTCCACACACCTCATGACAGATAGATTAAGGTTTTGACAGCCTTAAGCCGTCGAAGCTCACACCTCGACACATTCTTCTTTGAACTTTTACTTTGCTTGCTCTATATCTCTCTCTCTCTGTCTCTTGACCAATTCTCGCTCTCTCACTGAGAATGACAGACCTGTACGACTGTCAGACAGACACAACACGTCTTTCTCTGCACTTACCTGGCCAGTCTCTCTCTCTCTCTCTCTTTTCACACACAACCAGTAAAATGTTTCCAATGCAAGACGTCATGCTGATTTTTACAGGATATAACAGCATTGGGGGTACTTTACTTGAGTATTTCCATTTTATGCAGCTTTATACTTCTACTCCACTACATCTCAGAGGCAAATATTGTACTTTTTTACTCCACTACATTTGTCTGACAGCTTTAGTTACTTTTCAGATTACAGTTTTTTTCATCCCCTTCCTGTCCAGTGAAAACCACGTATCTCCAGATGTGTTGATGTTGAATGTTTGTGATAAACTGAAGGATGACGTGTTCCTTTTATATATTGAGAAACTTCTACTACTTCTTCAGCTAAATTAACTGTTTAAAAAGCCTCTTGGATCAGCTGGAAAATGCATCGTCACAAAGCTGAAAACAGCTGTTTTTCTGACATTTTAGAGATACGTGGTTCTCACAGGACAGCGACGCTACAAACATATGATGATCTTATAGACCATGATGCATTGCTGTAGATTAAACTACCCAACAGTATATAGAAACTATCAATCAATTAAAAAATTTAACTGCGATTAATTGCAATTTGTCTGCTCTTCACTTTACTAACAGACGGCTCTGACACCGGTCTTCTATTAGTCTTAATTACTTTATAACCCACTCAGCCTTCTTTTGGTTTCCCCTCAGCATCTGCAGATTAGTTCACATGAGGAGTTACTTCACATGTTCATTGATCTGGAAGTGAAAGTCCAGACAGTGGTAGCTGACTGGCAGTTGGAGCACTTTCATGTCTTGGATGGACAAGACTCAGAATAAAAGTTGAGCAACTGCATGAGAAAACATCAGTGTTTTTTTATTTAAAAAAAAAAAAAAAATGACAAGGTTCAAGCCTGTCTTCATACAAACTAAAGGTAAAAAAGGAGCATTTTGTTAAGTAACCTCCAATCAGGTAGCTTAAAATTCTGCTCTTTGCACAGGCAACGGTGAGCAGAAGCTAGATATTAGCTTTGTAGAGACCTTATAAAACTTTCAACCGTTTCCTTTTCAGATTCTGGGTCAATGTTAGAAGAATTCAGTTGCCCTAAATTTTCTACACCTCTCATTCACACCTTTGACTGGCTTCTTCTCCGTATAATATCCATATTTACAGTTGGGAGAAAATACATTGTAACCACTGGTTCTTGCTTTACAGCAGTTGCACATTTTCCCATTCTGGTGGGCGATATTATGGACGAGCATCATTTATCAGGTTTTTCTTGTGAGTTTCTCCCCGTCTCCTCTGAGGAGTGCTCGGAAGCCTCTCCTCTCCTCTGCGGTAGGGAGGGCAGGCAGCTTTGTGATAACCTTGCCCTGTCATTGCGTTCTTAGAACAAATCTGCTCTTATCAGGATCTTGTAGCAGGCAGCAAATGCAATTTCCCAACTCCCCCGGCGGGCGTCTGCCTCAAATCCTCCACGGGCAATCTGCCTGTGTGATCTGACGTCTTTAAGAGGGACTTGAACCGAGGCGGCATTAGCCCGTCTGACAACTAGCTCTGCCTCTGACAAAGTGTCAGCCTCGCCCAGTGCGCTCCCTCACTCCTTCTCTTTCGTTTTCACCCTGATTGCTTTCTATCTCTTCCACCCTTTTCTGTGTATTAGCATCTCTTCTTTGCTCTCCTACTGTCTTTCTTTCTTTCTCTGTGGTGCCACTTGTGTGTTCTCAGGCCACAGATCACAGGAATGCATCAACAACATCTCTTGTCTATCATGCCCTCTCTCTCTCTCTCTCTTCCCGCCACATCGCGGGCCACTTCTCTGTCCTCACTAAGTCCCATTCCTCCACATTACAGCAGATGTGTTCAGACAGGCTGCTGCTGCTGAGTTGAGGGTGTGTGCTGCCTGGATGTGGTGTTGTGTGTGTGTGTGTGTGTGTGTGTGTGTGTGAGTCATGTCTCATGGTGTGAGCCTTTATGCTTCAAATAAACTACCTGTACACTTCATACGAGGGCAATGAAGCAAAAACAGGCTTAGTCATCGTTTTTGTTCTCGATTGCACCAATTCATTTTGTGATTATTTTCACAACAGTCTGCCGCGCTGACCTTCTGCCACGGGCAAAGAGAAGAGAGAAAAACACACTGTATAAAAAAGAAATACGGGCGCCATACGTGAATGTCAGATACATCAGTCATCAAATTACATTAAATATATATTAAATAGTTTTGCCTCGCAACTTGTTGATGTCGCAAATGCGCAAAATCTCGTAGTGCAACTTTTTTTTCAAAACGGGGCCTAGTAGATCCTCAAGCTTATTGTCTATTTTGTTGCCGTCTTAGTACTTATAGCGCTTAGCTAAACTAGCAGCTCTGTGAGGCTGTAATGGTCTTTTATTATTTTTATATATATTTTTTTAAAAGAAAGATTAAAATCGAGGTCCAAACTTTCTCTCCTCTGATCTTCAGCAGTCAATTTGAAATGAATGTAAAAAATTGTCCAAATGACAGAGCCAGATTAAAGGTCTTCGGTAACCTATATGAAAAGGGTTTATCGTGTTGTGAACATGATATGTTCGGGGATGTGTGTGGCAATATTACATAGTTTAAATAGATAAAACTTAAAATAGTTAAAGCTGGAATGATTAGTTGATTAATCGATGGACAACAAATAATCAGCAAGTAGTTTGATAATCGATTAATTGTTAATGTAATTTTGAATGCCACACTTTCCCTAGCTAGAGTTACGAAATTAATTTAATTAAGGAATTGTGATTTCAATATCTTGATTTATAAAGTATTTGGACTGTTGGTCAGATTAAACAAGCATTGTAATAACTTCACCTTGGTATTTAGAAAAACGGACAGCTACTCTATTTTCTGACATTTCATAGACCAAATGATTAACTTGTTAATTCCGAAACTAATCGGCAGATTAATCAGTGATGAAAATAGACCTTAGTTGCAGCCCTAGTTAATATTGTTAAACCACTTGTCCTCACCGTTAGAACAGTTATTACAATACATCCTGTGGGGAACACAGGAATGTCTACACCAAATTGAATGACCAGTAATCTAATCAAGGAGTCGATGGATTTCACTACGAACCAAAAATGTTCATCTGTTGGTGGCGCTACATGAAAAGTAAGGTGATCACCAAATTAGTATTCATCCTCTGGGAACCATGAATGTCTGATCCAAATTTTATGATAATACATCCCATAGTTGTTGAGATATTTCAGAAGATAAGACATAAATATCCCTATTTAGAAATTAGAGACAGCTGCAAAATTAGTTCCTTTCGCACATATACATATTTTGTAGGTATGTGCAAAGCTCTGATTTCTCCATTTTATGTATTTCATGGGAAAAACACCTGATTAAGTCCACAGGAACAAAGACAAACTCGTCATGTCTCAACTGTTTGGTCCTGGCAGTAGCATCGCTGCAGGAGCCTGACAGCAGCCAGATGAAAGCTGGTGTGACTGAGAGTCATACAACCCTCAGAGAGCGCATGTGGTGCTATTGATGAGCTGCCACTTCATCGCTTTACTCCCTCGGTGGTAACGTGTTGTACTCTGATATGGAACCAAGAAAGAAAATAAAAGTAAATATTTTATACAAGCGTGTCCAGCTTTTCCCCAAAATACGTTTTATAATGTGCTGTAGGTTGTTTGAAATAACTTAGCTTCAGGTAATTAAATATACTGTAAAGACCACACTTTTTTACGGCTTTAATCGCCAAGTAAGTGTGTACAACAATATACATGTACATACACAGAAATAGACATACGGCTAAAAACAAGGACAACAAAGGTAACAAACATTTGACAATTACTACTATAAACATATGGATGGATGGTTGGATGGAATAAATTCTAGTTTCATTCTACCAAAATTAAGCTTTGTGTGTTGAAAGTTATTATATTTCCATAACGTGTATGTTATCAGCCATCAGTAGACATGAAAGGAGGTAAATCGTCTATTTTTTGGTCCAATCAAACAATGGTGTGATTGAAGAGCTCATTACTGGTTTAAAATCTTCTTAAACTTGGTGCAGTCTTAGAAGAACATGTCGTTCTGTATCGAGCTAATTCAACGAATACGTGTCGAGCTAATTGGTACACGTAGCTGCTGACTGGCCCAACTGATGGTCTCCTGTCCCATTTCAGTCGCAGTCATGACAGAATGTGAACCTCCTGTTGTGAAACAAGCTGGGAACAGGGAAAGGAAGAAATTATTAAAATTGGTTGGAAATCCAATCTGTAGCAGTGGCATAACATGGCAGCATATGTTGACAGGTGGAGGTGTCCGCTCTACTAACTGCCATCTTGTTTATGTTGTTTATAATATAAGATTTCATGAGAAATGTGCAAATTAGAGAAACTTCTCTCAAGTCCTACTGCAGTCCTGTTGTTGTGTGCTATGAAGTGTAACTATTAAAACTGTCGTTGCAGCTAGGGCTGTGCATGAGCAAGAATCTGGCGATACGATGCGTATCATCGTACTGGGGTAACGATTCAATATATTGCGATACTGTAAGCAAAGTGATATATTGAGGGGTTTTTTTCTATACGATTACTTTTTTGGGTATTGACTTTTTAACGACTTGTTATGCTATACTATACTATGACATTTTTTACGACTTTTTTTTTACATACTATAATATGACGTTGTTTTCTAACATTTTTCAACATACTATACAATGACTTTTTTCTGGACATTTTTGTCATAGTAAAAAAAAAGTCATAGTATAGTACGTTGAAAAATGTTAGAAAACAATGTCATATTATAGCATGTCAAAAAATGTCATGAAAAAAAGTCATACTATAATATGTCGAAAAATGTTGGGGAAAAAGCCATAGTATGGTATGTCTTGCATAAGTCATACTATAGTATGTCGAATATAAATATGTCAAAAAAGTGTCATAGTATAGTTTGTCAAAAAATGTAATGAAAAAAGTCATGTCGAAAAATGTTGGAAAAAAACATAGTATAGTATGTTGAAAAATGTCAAGAAAAGTCATAGTATAGTATGTCGAAAAATTGTCATGAAAAAAAGTCATAGTAAAGTATGTTGAAAAATTTCATTAAAAAAAGTCATAATATAGTATGTTGAAAAATTTCATAAAAAAAGTCATACTAAAGTGTCGAAAAATTTCATTAAAAAAAGTCATTGCATAGTATGTTGAAAAATTTCATAAAAAAAGTCATTGTATAGTATGTTAAAAAATTTCATTAAAAAGTCATTGTATAGTGTGTTGAAAAATTTCATTAAAAAAAGTCATAGTATAGTATGTTAAAAAATGTCATTAAAAAGTCATTGTATAGTATGTTGAAAAATTTCATTAAAAAAGTCATTGTATAGTATGTTGAAAAATTTCATAAAAAAAGTCATTGTATAGTATGTTGAAAAATTTCATAAAAAAATTCATAGTAAAGTATGTCGAAAAATTTCATGAAAAAAAGTCATAGTATAGTATGTCAAAAGATTTCATGAAAAAAAAAGTCATAGTATAGTATGTTGAACATTTTCATGAAGAAAAGTCATAGTTTATTATTTTGAAAAATTTCATTTAAAAAAGTCATAGTAAAGTATGTCAAAAGATTTCATGAAAAAAAGTCATAGTATAGTATGTCAATAAATTTCATGAAAAAGGCATAGTGTAGTATGTCAAATTCCATGAAAAAAGGTCATAGTAAAGTATGTTGAAAATTGTCATGAAAAAAAGTCATAGTATAATATGTCATAAAAAAGTCATAGTATGTCGAAGATGTCATGATAAAGAACCATTGATCAGCAGGCTTATTTGTATACATCAACATTCATGAGGTGCTTTGCGTTGACCATTTATGATTGAATGTGGGCGTGTAGAGGGCGGGATATGAGGCTGATCCATGTGCGGGCAATTCCAAGTTGATTTAGGATTTATAAAAGCAAATTACGCACTGGCAGGCGTATGCATAGTTTTATAAATCAAAGTATTTTTGTCATAAATACATTTTCTCATTTGTACGTATGCAAATATTTAGTGTGGATCCTACACACTGTTTTATAAATGAGACCCCTGGTTATTGAAGTCTTAAATTAAGTTTTAAAGTCGATTTCCCTTCGCTTTCCTGCCCTGTTTGCTGAAATAATAAACACACTAAACCGTGCATTACATTCACAAGCTGCTTCACACCCTCTCCTGTGATAGAGGCAAAGTCAACGATCAATTCACTCATAATTATGAAAGTTATTTTGGCCCCAGAGAACACTCACAATGTGGGGAGAGAGAGAGAGAGAGAGAAAGGAAGTTTACCCATCCTGTCATTTTAATTAGATCCAGATTTACCTTTCACAATCTTAAAAAGCCCCACTGAGGACTGCAGAAGTTCATTTGGCTTTGGGTTTTGTTTCTGAGCCTCTGCCACAGTTTGTTAGCAGACAGGATGTTGGCTGGGAAACGCAGCTCAACAAGAGATTTTTTACTGATTTTCCCACCTTATGCTTGTAAGCTAGCAGGTGGGTTTTAACTCTAAATACAGAGTGTAATAACAATACATCTTGTGTGATATCAAATGTTTTTTTCATATGCTATATGCAGGGGTTGTTTGTAATTGTTTATTCACTTATGTATTTAACTAATTGATTTTATTATGTTTATAACTACTGTAACCTTTCTTGTCCTTTCAATATTATTGAAATTAATTAAATGATAATTATTTTCTAATTAATATATTTACAGATAAGAAGTTTAAGAGGACAATTGTTCATATCATTCTTATTTTTACTTTACTACTTGTCTTCACGTTAATAGAGAACATTGAAGGCCAATAAAACATAAATCTTAATAGCAGTGAGGAAAAAACAGGTTTCTAATGGCAGCTTATTATTTCCAAAGATTAGGAGAAGCAATTTCCTCTCACAACTCTTAAATAAATAAAATATTCTTGAAATAAAAAAGATTACACAAAAACATTATCATCCCAGTTGCTGTTCTTTTCCCCGAATGCCTCAGCCGGAAATAGCCATAATTTGTATTTTTTTGTCTTATTTGATACTTTTAAATTGGTCAAATGGAGGAGAGAAGCTGAGAGATTTCTTGGCAGTGACGTCCACGCTTTATGCTAAACTAAGAAAATTATTTGCTGGCCCTGGTTTCGCGCATAGGCGAGTGGTAGCAATATTCTCATCTAATTCTCAGCAAGAAAAGCAAATCGGTGTATTTCCCAAAATGTTGAACTATTCTTTTAACAAATTAACTAGGGCCGTCAACATTAACGCGACAATAACGCGTTAATACAAAATCCTTTTAACGTCAATCATTTCTTTAACGCATTAACACAATCTCACTTTCGGAGAGTGAAGATACCTAGATAACAAGATAGAAAACCTAATGGATCCATTGGTACCAACCATGTCGTACTAGCTTGTCGAGAAGGAGGCTAAATAACGCT